>CM034151.1:48295057-48480867 GCA_019776745.2 Taxus chinensis
ACCCAGACTTGATCAGATTTGGTCTCCTTACTTATTTTACAAGCTAAGATGACATGGAAAGGTGGATCTGATAGTCCTATAAGTGGATTTATAGGCATTCAATGTAGGTTGTTAATGATTAGATTTGAAAATTAGGGTTTCCCTATATTTCCCTCCTCTTCTCTTCCCCTTTCTTCTATATAATGTAAAACAATACTCATTTCAAAAGGTTGGACCCTCTTATTTTTCTAAGAACATTGTTCAGAGCATTCTTCTTGGAATTTTGAGTTGAAGACCTCATATTTGAACCATTTCATGTAGATATTTTCCTCTCTCACCATTATAATCAATTTTGCATCATTTGGAAGAAATAAAAGTTGTATTTTGTGGCTATCTTCTTCCTAATTCTATTTTATTCACATCTTTTTTCCTTCTTTTGCATTGTTGATCTGTTGTGCATATCTTATATCTCTTGTAGGGATTTTGTTTGTTGTGCTCCATGAAAAAAATTCAATGAGTGTTGTTTCAAACTGTGGCACATTTGGTTGTCCCCCCTGTGCATGTTTTCCCTTGTTTTCACTTAGTTGAGAGTTTTCATCCCGGTCTTTCTAGTTCTATCACCTCCCCTTAGTTTAGGTTTCCATTTCATGCATCTCCTTCTCATAATGGTCCCTTAGAATCATAGAGTAGTGATAGGTAGCTACATTTCCTTTCCTAGGAGTATTTTTAGTAGTACAGAAATAGGTAGAGGAATCCAACCTTCTTCAGAGGTCTGTCTCAAGGACAAGTCCCACAACTTGGAGATAGTCCCATGTTTCCTCAAAACTCTAGTTCATCCTGATATGAGATGGGTGAAATTTTTAGCTCCAAAAATATATTAAAATACCTTTAAAAAATACAATTAAACTTGAAAACATACACCCCCTTCGAGCCTGAGTCATTAAAAAAATTTATGGATGAAATAAAATTAGTGTGAGAGGCAATGTGGGGTATAGTGAAATAGTAGGTATACTTATAGATAAGGAAGTCATTAATGGCTCGTGTTGGATGAGTTACGTGGGAAAACAAAAAATTAAGGGATATTATGTAAAAAAATGTACATGTCACCTTTTTGCACCTATGATTTATCCTAGATTTGTGGCATCCCAAGGTCAATTTCCTAACAATGATCAATTACCATTATACTTCATTATGATACTACATGCTAAGGTTCACATAAACCTAAAGGTGAAATATTTAGACATCCTTACTTATTTTAGTCAGGGGCATGGCCACATTAGTGAAAATCCTACATATCGATAGGAAGGGCCTCCTCATGTTCTTGATGTAAGACAACTTGTAGATAAGCCATGACCTTTCTTACCTAGATTTCAATATGTTACTACACTTATGATTCCGAGTGCCCATGAGGGTGCTATAGAGGGTCTTGGGATAATTTCTCATGAGACCCAATTTATCTCTTCTAACCATGTAGGTTAGTTCCTTCAGAGACATGGTATCAGTGGATGTGATAGTAACAATAGTGAGGCACATAAAAAGTTATACACTCGTGTACATTTGATATCATTTGTTGAGGTCAAGGAAGTTGTAGATGTTATGTTGTTGTGTTAGATAACATACACCATGTTTACTAGACATGTTACATGAATATGAGGAATACACATGACTATGACATTCCACTATCAGGGGTATTGGATTATTTGGATAAGAGTACTATTTAGGGTAGGATATCTTTTATTCAGGTTACAAAGAATACTACTGTCATTATTATAGTTGTACCTCTTGTTGCTGGGATTTTAACACCAAATGTTCAACTCTATTCTCTTCCAGTGTGTCAAAATTAAACCTTAATTTAAATTAATATTTTATTAAATTATTACTTTATAATATTAATATTTAAATAGATACATAAGATCTAGTGTTGGCATGGAATATTGAACATGTACTTGTGTGTTTAGGCTTTTACTCCAAGGCATGCTGGTGAGCATTGTGGTGCTTCCTATCCCACATCATATATGTACATCAAATTTTCAAAAATCTTGAATGAGCCAAGCCATGATGCATCACTTGATCTTAGAGGCATAAGTCTTGGTTCATTATGAGCATCTTTATTTACTGGTGTTGAGGTTGTGGGTCACGCAGAGACAATTTTTTGGTGGCAGCCCCACAGATTTCGAGACACATTCGGTAGAGGTATATATGTATATATATTTTGTCTTAGATTTAATATTTAATTTAAATTGAAAATTTTGAAATTAATGTTTTATTCAAAAAACTTGTTTATCAACTTCTTACATTTAATTTATTTTTTTCACAAGGATCTACAGGCTAAAGATCTACACATGGTGTAAATAATCCCAACATTCTCCCACATATAAATACAGAGGTAATCAATTAAATAGTTGTATGATATATTCAATTATTCAAGAAATTGTTGTAGAATTTTGCTTATATTTTAATATGGTATGTTCTATATAGTTTTTTATGTGTATATTTATTTTTATAAATGTAGGGTTTAGCAGAGCCTAGTGAGGGATTTTATCCTCGCCCTAGTACATGGCGGAGACTATAGATGATACATACATTCATTTTCATGTACATGTATATAGTGTTTACACGAGATTTTGATATGAATCAGACATGTATATATATTTTTGGGACATTATTTATATATAGATATTGATTTTGAATATATGATTTATTGATATTGGGTGTTCACACATTGTTAATTTCACATGCATTTTTTTATCTATATATCTTGAAATTATCTCTATATTTAAATACATAAATGTGAGCTAAATATGTAACCTGAGACTCAAATAATTATACATAAAATAATATTCCATCCAAATAATTATAAAATATGTTTATAATACATTAAAATCATTTAACTATTTTCTTAATTGCTCCATAAAATAATATGAGTAAAGAATAACACTCACTATCCTTTGTGTAAAGAGGCTTTTCTCTAACAATGTACTAAACTAATGTATAAATTTGTTGATTAAACTTATATTATAAATTGCATTAATACATACTCGATGATCTTGAAAAACATTTAATAGGTAAATTGTTATAGACAAATGATGTTTTAGTGTGATACAAATCTTAATCTCGGAGATAATTGTTATAAATAGGAAATGAAAAATAGGTATGAAAAACAAGATAATGCTTGCATTAAGTAAACTTAATTTTGTACTCTTGGTAAATTTTGGTAGCTAAGTATAAATCTTGTACAATTTATAATCATAATCAAATGAACATTGATGTATTCATTCTTCTGTCAAATTACACATAGATTGGTGTAAAAGACAACATAATCTACAATGATTAACTCAAGAATCACTTTTCTCTATGGATCATGTGGATATTATTTTTTATTAGGCATGAATTAGGCTAGATATGATATTTGAAAAGATAAAATTTTCATTCACTATATGCTTATGCTATTGTTAGTGTTTGCGTTATTAGATTTACAATAATTGATTGTCTAGTCTTTGTGCCACGTTATTCTAACACTTGGCATCCTTAGCTAGTTTACTACATGCTTTGGGTTAGACATTTATGTGTAAGTACGAGTGGAAGTGTCCACGAAGATAAATTCATGTACTTCAAAGTTCAATAAGGTATGTTTAGTATCATTGTTTTGTAGAGTTGCAAAATGTCTAAAATTAAGCCAACAAGTGTGTGTGTAAGTGTGTGTGTGTGTGTGTGTGTGTGTGTGTGTGTGTGTGTGTAAGTGTGTGTGTGTGTGTGTGTGTGTGTGTGTGTGTGTAAAGTTTTGTTCAATCAACACATGACTCAATTATTTTAATTTACACATCATAAGTTAGGTTGTAGACATTTAACTCAAATTAAAAGATAGTTAATTGTGTGAAATGACCAAATGTAGATACCATTGTAAGTGTCACAACATATGCCAAATGACCTAATGTAGATACCATTGTAAGGTACATATATCTTAACTTAATTATACAAAATATAAAAATATTATACAATGGGTCATTTAAGTCCTAAAACCACATAAATATTGAACAATAAAGGTCGAATTCGTAGTAATTTATTTTTTAAACATTATCAAAATCAACACACTATAAGTCATCAATAGTCATACCCCCATATTATGATTATTGATGAATAAGAACTAAGTTTCAAGCTCATAAATATGAAGAAAAGGGAAATATTTATTTTTACAAACATTATAAGTCATCTACTAAATATTTTCTCCCTCCTCTAGGAATTAATGTTTTCATATTTAGTCATCCCAACATCCTAAGTTTAAATGGGTTTCTAAATCTAATAAGTTTATTCCACAAGATAAAATAATAATAAATAACTTATGTGTATTATTAGTACAAGAAAAATCTAATGTGAAACCATAAGTAATCAAAGGTCGTCTAATAAAGACATTACATCCTCATTAGAAACATCTATAATAAGAATATCTACACTATCCTAAGAGGTCAAATATTCCCCTTTGTCTTTTCTTACCTAAAAGCATTATTAAACCAACTTCTATAGTAAACTTATTTGTACTAAAACCTTTGCATTTTATACCTACAAAGTCATCAATCTATTGATTTTTTTTTGCTAACTCCACTCTGAAAAGGGGCATTGGTCACATATCAAGATCATTCCAATATGAGGAAAAACTACTTAGAACAAGCATAACAGGAATTACGAAATAAGTGATGCCATAGTCAATTTTTCTACCATTATTAAGGAATAAAATTCTTACAAACACCATGTACTTTGTAATGTAAATGATAAAATTAAGAGTTTTATCATGTAATTATCTATTCCAAGTAATATTTTTTGTACCTACATTTTTTAATATTTTACCTCTTCTTCAAGAAATTTTAATCCATAACATATAGGAGGAGGATAATTTTTAATTCATAGCAAGAAATTTTCAAATATTTATGCCAAAGTGAGAAATAAATTAGAGAAAAGATTCCATTGAAAATATATCAAAGTGGTTCATCTCATTGTTCAATGACCTATAAAATTTTGCCATGATCTTATATATATAGTCTCCATTTTTTGTGTCTACGTGCATTCTTCACCTGATGCAATTGTAACCCAGTAGCAACTATGTGATGGGTGTAATGATATACCTTGTTGTTCGGTTCATAATCAAAAAAGTGAATCCCACTTTGGAGGACTTTCACTTGCCATAAATATGTTCCCTACACTACAACCAAACCAATATAAAATTTTGTCTCCTTACTTATTATTTCACTTGTTATCTTTTTTCTCTCTTTTGTGCAACACAACAAGTAGTACTCCACTTTCTTAAGATTTCCTTCTTCTACAATGATTGCACATACATCACCTACAACAAAATCATTGTACACACAATTCGTTTTTCATAAAACAATATTCAATGATTTGTATACTATAAATTATATATTAATTCAATGATAAAAGACAATCCTTTTAAACAAAAAATACCTTGTTTAACAAGTCCTGATATGTGGTCATAATCAGGTGAAATCAAGGACACATCTTCAAAACTATCATCCTCATCTGATCCATATAAATCATCCACAATTAAAGGAACTAGCTTCCACTCACCTACATAACCACGTTTTTTACTATTGCACTATGTATATGATTTTTTTATTCATTCATAACAAAAACAAGAATAATCTCTTGTATAGATTGTCCAGTTATTACTATCCACAATCATCACATAGTACAAAGACCTAGAATTATGAATCCTTTCACATCCATGTTTTTTCCTTCGATCAACACCTGATTAATCATGTAAAATCAATAAAGTTTAGCAAACATCAAAATTAAGAAAAATAAATGTACATGTACCTAAGTTTATGTGTAACTTTTAATCAATTTCACATCAAGATACATATGTTATGTGCGTACATTTTATCTCCCAAAACACTTTGTTTGGGGGCATGTGCAACTCTCGTGTGAGGATTCTTGAACTGCAAAATGTTTCCTACACTATTCAACAACAGTGTGGCCATTAATCAATTGATCTCCCCCGTAATCAAATTTTTATTTCTTTAAATCACTTTTGATGCATGTACCCGCACCATCGCGTTCTCCCTTCCCATGACCACTATAAGAAAAACTCCATAAATGAGGTATTTTGATATAAAATTTATAGCAAATAAGTACAAAAATGGAGAGAGGATTTGAACTGTGATGTGAAACCATCTGACCAAACAAATTGTTGATCTACTTGTATTCCTCGTTGATTAAGATATTAGAAAAATAATGTTGTATGAAGTGGGTGTCATGTTCCTTATCATCACTGGTATAGAATTGATACTCCTTCTTAATCACTCACTTCTCATATGTACTTTCAACACCATCCAAAGACAATTTTGCATGCCTATAAAATACATGAACCATGATGGTAAACTGATTAGTATGATAATATTGTGTTTGAATCTCTTTTTGATGAGAAAATGTGTAATTTTCAGCAAAATCAACCACGAACAATATGGAACCAAGATGGAATGTGTCTCTATTGGTCTTGAATTACATAGCCTACCACTTTTCATAGTGAGAATGTTTTATGTAAGGACTAATCAAACTTCAAAAACTATACATGAATATTGCAAAAGGGATTTCCTCTTCTACCAAGTCCAACCTTATTGCATTCTTTCCAAATCTTGTTGAATATTTTATGTATTTGAACCTAAAAAATAAATAAATAATGGACAACTTATTATATTCATTTTCAATAAACATTAAAATCAAAATAAAATATGTACATCCAAATTTAATATTAATTAAATTTTATTTAAAATGATCACCTCTTGCAAGTCACCATTTGAACTGTGTCCAATTCTTCATTTGTTTCTAGAAATATTTTCAATTCCCCACACTTGTCACAAACACCTTTGATGCAATCCTTAGGACCATCCACGATATCATCAAATATTGTGTAAATAATAAAAGCTATGAATTCACTCACATGTCTAGGGGGCATTTTCAGTACCATGTGATGATTCTTGTAACTTTTTATACACATGAAAAACATATATATTTATTATGTAAATTAAATCACATCTCATATAACAAAATAATCATTTCTAATAAACCTATAAAATGAAATCACACTTCAATATGTAATATTTTTTTGTACCTAATAGTGATAATCAAACTCGACATGATAACGAAAACAACATGTTTCAAGAGCTTTATCTACTCGCAAATACCAAGGCTTCAAAATCTCAAACATTTGTTGCCCAATCTTAATATGTGGATGTTCTTCTTTAAACCTGATGTACATCTCGTGTTTAGTTATTTATATCCAATGTTTTGGATGTTCTTCATACTCATTGTGACCTATCATGTGTTTTAAAACATCCCTCACATTTGGAGAAGAACAAGTCCTCTCACTCAAAAAATCAAAAATTTCCTTCACAATATTATTCTCAATTTTATCAAAACGCTGATTTCTACACATTAGTGCCCAATTTTCTTCCATGGTAGAATCATCAAATGTCTTCATCCTCTTCAAATACCTACTAATAGTATTTCTAGAGACACCCAAGGCCTAAGAAGTAACACTAATATGAAAATTCTTTATTGTATCTGTAGACACAAAAATTAGGTCGTACCACCCTTTCCCATAGTGCACATGATTAATTGAATTAATTACTTTAATTAATTTAATTAATGTCCTCACTTGACCACCTCACCTAGCCACATCACCTAGATACCTCATCATGGACCTATTCTTAGCATGTTCATTCTAACCAGGACTCAATCTCTACTTACCATAACTAACTGAGACTTAGTTTAACCCTAACATTATATGACTATCCTTTCAATAACAACATGCCTACTTACTTAAGCAGAAAATACCATTTTGGACCATGACCAATGGGCATAATTGGATAAATATATGGCCAAGATCTGCTATTTCAGCCAACCATAGGATTTACCACCTTAACCAACGTCGGTTAACCCTAAACTAACACTGATTAACTTGAACCGTCATCATTTACTATATATTCACTTTGGTAACCTTGTTCCAGAGGTTTGGAGAATTATTTGAATTTAGAGAGAGAGATTTGCATGCAAGCGTGAACCAGAGCCCTCTTACTCATCCAGACACATTCTAGTCAGCACCAAGATTGGTATAAAGAAATTGGCATTCACGGTAGCATTACGAGAAGCACTGCCATGGTACTGATCACCAATTTTGTAGATCAACCATCACCTTCATCCAACCACCATGTCTACAAATATAATTAAGTGAATTTTGATCTACATCATTCCATACTTATTTACATCATCATTTATTTAACTTTATCCTTTAAATCCTATTCTCTTTGTATCCTATCATTCTTACCTTCCTGTCAATCTTCCCATGTAACCACCCATAACCTTTGGGCTCCCCATATTCAACCCCTTGACATCTCTGAGCATTATCAACACCTTTACTAACCTAGCCATCCTTCTTCAATTCTCTGTGCAATCACAGAGAATGTCCAAAAACCATATTTTATTGATTTTCTACCACTCTTCCTCTACTGATGCTAGTTAACCTAAACCGTCGTCGGTTTCCCTATTAGTCGACATCGGTCATACCAGATTGACGTCAATCTCTATAACTAGTAATCCTGCATGTAAAAAAAACCTAATAACCTTCACCCAAATAACCCAAAACCACCCAAAATCTGATCATAACCCAACATTTTAAGTTAAATTTAATTATTATATTTGAATTAGATACATAAATCATGTCAACTACAGTAGAATGTTATTTTTTATATTATTTCTTGTATTAAATTGTATTAAATAGCGGATTGATAGCCATCTAGGGAGTATCACACTTCCCAGATCTAGCATACGCTAGGCAATCCAATAACATATATTGTTTAATATTCTTATTGTGGTATTGTTTTACATTTACAGGTAGTTCCTCCTAGCAAAAAGCAAGTTCTCTCTATCAGCATTGGATTGAGAATTCAGAGCATGCATATTCTACCCTCCCATATTCATCTCATAGGTATTCTTCCTCGCCTTCACCTTATCTATTTTTGCTCATACATACGAAACTTATTCGAAGAAATATTTTGGAACACCCAGTGGGACCCTCATTTTTGGGTTCCTTTGAATTATCTTCATATAGGTAAATCATTGTGCGTGTGTTTCTTTTTCTGAAATTGTTATTCACATTAAATCTTCTTCTTTGGTAATCATGCTCCTTATCTTATAATTTCTCTAAGTGACAACAATTGTGACTTTGGTGCATTTAAAAAGAATCAATTCTTTCTTTTGGAATTTTGCATAGTAGTGATAATTATCCTCATTCTTGACCTATTCATCATTTGTTATATCGAATATAACTATGTCGATTTGGGTTCTAAAATCTATTGCGTTTCATCCTTGTATGTTGAATCATTAGCTCACAATCAAAACTGAGGGAAACCTATATGCATTGTAAGTCATGCCTAGCTGATGGTTGACACAACTTGAACCATAGAAAGATTTTTATCTTCTCTCTCTCTCTCTTTACTAAACTGCAAAAATACTCAATTTAGACATATTCTTAAGACAACACCTATTACCTGGAAGATACTATGTCAATGATAACATGATTAGACGTATTGAGAGTGGGAACCTAGCTAGTTTCTCTGTCTAGTCATTACCTCAGAGAAAGGACTGCATCCTCGCCAAAACATAACCTAAAACCTCCCATTTTATATTTTTCCTCTTCATAAGACGCCTTCCCAACCAAAAAAGATTGTTCTAAATTCACATGTAAGTCTTAAATAGCATAAGCTAAAGAAATAAAAAATTAACTTACTAGGATTATTCATTTTTTTCTTGGTTTTTTTTGTTTAATTACATTTTGAGTTGTGAGGTTACATTTCTTCATTTTTCTTCTTACCTTCACACTTCACCAACATAGTTAGAGTATCTTGACTATTTTTTAGTGTGTCAGGGTCTAATACCATCATTCTCATATTTCTGGGTTGGTGTTTTATTTGATTTAATTCATAAAAATGTATTTTCTCCACTTCTTCTAATTTCATAGTAACTGGCATCGGGCCAGTGACCCTCATCAGTTTATCTAACCAGTGTCGGTTCCAGAGATTTTTCATCATTTCACCCAAAGATAACATTCACCAAATCTGATGTTCTATCTGAAGTTCTCAAAACATCATCATATCCCTAGAACTTTTATACCATAGCCTAATACAGTTTCCATTATTTATTTTCATCATTTTTTCCTCATTTGCATAACTTTTGATTCCCCATAGTGACCGGTATTGGTTATCATAACCATCATTAGTTCCCTTGTAGCCATCATCGGTCAATTTGACTATCATCGGTTTCGATGTTTGATTTCTAGTTAAAGCATCGATCATGTTTGCCCACTGGAATTCATCCTTCTCCATTCTTGTTATTTTATGTATCATCTATAGAGTACAATTTTACTAGGTCAATGCTAATTCACATGGTGTTAACTCGCAGCCAAATTAATGCCCTTATATTTCATGATAGTCTTCAACCACTCCCACCTAGCCCATAACCACCTTCGATGTTGTCACCTATCGATCCAACTCAACCCATCCCCATTACTACCAGAAATGAGGAGTTCACAAGACTCCTTGACCAGAATCCTATGGCCTTACTATACTATCTTTCCCACTCATCTACCCGAGACTCCTCAAGACAACTAGTATATTTCATGCCCGTATCTATTCCTCCTACCCTCACCCCCACTTCCACGTGAGCTACCACTAGCTTAACATTTCCTTCATCCACCTCACCCCTTTTAGTATCTCAACTAGACCCCACATCCACTATAACTGCTACACCAATGACATATGTCACACCCATGGTGTCGACCATCCCTTCACCAACCATCTTAAGCATGACCCCATCTACCCCCTTTACCTTGTATGTACTAGTTATGTCACCACCACCCATGGTGATAGCAGCCCACACCCCCTTCCAAAACCTCGTCCTTTCCATCCCATAGTATCTACCACTAATTACTATGAGAATCATTACAACCACTCCACCTATTTACACACATCACCAACAACCCCCAATCTCATCTATCACTTATTTGGGGTATCTTCCACATGTATCTATCCCCCCTTCATAGTTTTAATATTTTGCACCCCCATGTATGGGGATGCCATCCACATCATACACCCATCATCAACCTCCCTTTACTGCAAGATGCATCCATTCCTCATAGCCCATTAATGACTTAATTAGAGATGATGATGGAAAAGATGCAAACACTAAAAGCATTAGTTTTTGAGCTCTCGCAACTCAACTTATGAAGAAATTTGTAATGAGCCTATTCATCCATCTATTTCTATCTGTCCATACCATGTGCATTGGGAAATTACCAATTTTAACTATTTAAATAGTAAAAAAAAACCCGTAATAACAATTGCATTTGTTTAAACACGGGTGTCTATCTAATTACCCATGATGATGCTTTACTCCTACAAACATTCCCCATGTCCCTGATAAGACCCTGCCTTAGATTGGTATAGTATTTTACCCTTGACATTCCATGTACTCCTTTATCCAAGTGGCTCAAGCATTCCTGGACAACTTCTCAATTAATATCGTCAAAAAAATTCACTAAGAACGACCTATATTCAACATGACAATATGATGAAAAATCTATCGTATATTTTTTTTCTGCTTGCTAGCAAAGTTTTGTTAACCAATTAACATTCTAGTTACCTCAAGCTAAACTTAAAGAGTTTATTCACTAGAGCTTGTGATAGACACATCTCACCAACCCTATAGGTATAAACCTTCTGTACCTTCGACTGAAGCATTTTACCATGGCACGAAAGCTAGAAATTTTTTCCATTGAAGAAACTAAAATCCAATTGTGAAATAAGACATTCCGCACGTTCAAATAATATGCCGGGATGCCATCCACATCATACCCCCATCATCAACCTCCCTTTATTGCAAGAGGCATCCATTCCTCACAACCCATTAATGACCTCATTAGGATGATGATGGAAAAGATGAAAACACTAGAAGGCATCAGTTTATTTGGCTCTCACAACTGTGGTAACTTATGAAATTTTTTGTAATGATCCTATTCATCCTCCTATCTCTATCCAGCCATACCATGTTCCATTGGGAAATCTTTCCCATAGTTCATACTGTTTCAATAGTAAAGGAAAATTCGTAACAACACTTGAGGTTGTTTACACATGGGTTCTATCTAATTTACCATGATTATGCTTTACTCCTCTAAACAATCCTCATGTCCCTAATAGGACCCCCGCCTTATATCTGGTATAGTAGTTTACCAAAAAAATTTCATTTACCTCCCATAAACAAGTGGCTCAAGCATACCTTGGATCACTTTTTTATCAATATAGTAAAAAAAATTCATCCATGAATGACCTATATTGAACATGACAATAATGAACATGATTCTATCGTAGATTTTTTTTCTTGCTGGCGAAGTCTTATCAACCAATTAACATTCTAGTTACCTCAATAGTGAACTGTTAGAGTAGTTCACTAGAGCTTGTGACAGAGACATCTCACCAAGTCTACAGGTATAAACCTTCCGTACCTTCAATGAAGCATTTACCATGGTGTGAAAGTTGGAAATTTGTGCCATTTAAGAACACTAGGATTCAATTGTGAAAAAAAATGTCGCATTCAAATCAAATGATTTCATTCTTCATCTTCAAAACCCCAAAACAATTATTCAAGAGCCAAATCATTTTCCAACACATTTTTTCTCAAAGATGGTGAACCATCTCATCCATATGAAATCAACCCAATCCTTCCATCTAATCTTTCCACACTGTTCAGACTTTTCAGTTAAGGCAAACCAAAACTTCCATATCCTTAAGAAGCAGTTCCCTAACCATACACCATCATCTAATCAAAATGAGTGAACCTTCAACCAATGATAGAAATGTCTGTTAATTCCACGTTGTTTTGGATATCATATTGGTTGTTCCTTAATTTCCACCTATTCCATATATTAAAAAAATTCTAGCACAAGCTCCTCTACCCATGGAGGAACAGTGTAAATCTTCCACTCCTTTACCCTCAGAAGAGTCCCCTTCATATTCCCCTTCACTCATGGAGGATTCCATGATTTATACTAATTGTCATTTCACCATCTACCTTACAACATACCAAATAATTGATAGTATTAAATCTCTTCCCCGCAGGATAATCGTCATCACCTTCTCCTCCACAAAAAGATAAATCTATATCAACTAACCTATCAACTCTCCAACCCACGGGAGATCCTTTAGAAATGTCACTAACCTATTGGGGAAAATTATTCATTAGCGTTCTAGGATCCTGTTGATGTGGTCTCAGCTCTTCAACCCACACAGTCTGAGGTTAACCGATTCCCTGTCTCATAGACATATTTCACAGGGATTGCCACTAAACCAACTGTGTCTCCTCTTACAGTGGTTCTGGTTTCACGTCTAGGCGATCTTCTTGGATTACATCGATAATTCCATAACTATGGGGACGTCTTCGGCTCCCCTTTTTCGACCCAAATGCAAATATCACCTATAAATACCTCCAGGATATATCCAAAGGCATTTCCAACAACTAGATCAACCCTAACCATTCCTGTCAAAATGGACTTCTTCTTTGTCACATTTTCCTACATCTAGAACTTTTACCCATAGACTAAAACTATTCCTATGCCTAAGATACCTACCCACACCTACATCTTCTTCCACATCTAGACTACATCACTATCTTGGGTGTCATGTCAATGTTAAGACTTACCCATCCACCCATCAAATTGGATTTAGCCACGTCTTCCCAAACCCACACCAAAATTACTCCTCCACCTAAAAGGAATACCCAATCTTCTAGGCCACATACACCAGTCTCACGTACCACACCTTTTTCACCTTTACCCCCTTTCATCCATCAGAGGACATCGCCCCATCAACCGTGGCTAGAAAACAACCACCGTACCTAAGGTCTATCAAAAGCAAAGAAAGCTACATCGTTATCACGATATTTTGTTACATCCAATTTACCTGCAAAACATAACAACCTCGTCCTCACACGTACATTTATTACCACTTATACCTCTATCAGCTACTATAAACCAAAACTTTTCCTATACAAATTAAACCCATAACATCCACCTAGCCTCTACCAACCACTTCCTCTGACAACTATATTATCAGCATGGTTAATCCATCCTCTTCAACCATTTGTTTTTCCCTTCTGCATCATGTAATCCCATCTCACCTTTACCCAAGAAGGTGCACTCCAAAGATAAAAACCCACCACCCTCTAACAGGGTAGTTAGGACCAACAACACATGCCATTACTAGCTCTTCTACCACACCTTTACCTAAGAATATACCATCAAAACTTAAGATCGTACCACATACCAAACCAATGGTCCAACCAATTCCCCCTCATATAACGCATCTTCCCCCACAATCATATACACCTTTAACCCAACCCCACATTCACTTCCCATTGTGATCCATTGTCAGTGTCCTATGCTAACATTTTAGCCAACCTCTTAGAGACCTTAGTCATCACATTACAACTCTCTTGGAGCTTACGAACACCTTGAACCCAAACCAAACAGGGTTTTATGAAACTAAAATTTTTTTCCTACCATCATGTGCCAGGACATGATGTAGAAGGTTATAAGGCTCTCAAAACTGTTATCCTCTAATTATTTTCTCCCGAATAAAATTTTGATGCAAAGAATACATATTCTTGATGAGGACCTTGTTCCACATTCTCCTATCACCACATTTCCATCGTACCTTACTTCTTTAGCAACCTGAATCAACACCTCCACAACCCTTTTATCCACCTTCATAATTTGAGATCAATATGGTCCATATCAGAGACTTGGCTCGAACCACTAGCCTAAATGCCAGTTTTCCCTAATCATTTCACAAGGCTCTTACCCCACATTAGGTTTTTTGTCTATCATGTCGTTACACTACTCATGAAATACATTCTCCATCTACCTCATTCCCTCGTATTTGACATAATCCAAGTTGTTACTCGCACCCAAAAGGACAAATGAAAATAAAAATCAACTAGCTCATCAATCAACCTCGTTCCCAATATACCATCTGTACACCCACACTCAAAATCACCATTCGAGGACCCACGTACTCTATTTCTAACGGGGTTCATCCATCATATTATGATAAAAAATAAGTACATCAATCCCCTCTAAAAATTTCTTTGTACAATCTCGTCCAAACCTTTGAATCTCATTGATAAGCCCTTATAGAGGGTTTACAATCCATAAAAATTTTACCTAACAACCCCCACACCATTAGTCTCCATTCTCACCCCTGATCACATGGCCTCTCTTACCAAAATCATCTCTTCCTTCTACCCCCACTGCCCAATTCATTAAGTATCTGCCCTCAATTTTTATTATAAGGAGATCATATCTCTCCAATCAGGTGATCATAATCCCTCCCTTTTTATCTTCTATCTATATCAATAATATACAGGTGTAACAACATGTCATGATTGATTGATGGTGCTAGCATCAACATCATATCCTCCTAAACATATGATCAAATGTGAATTCCTTCAAATTGTATGTCTAACAACCCAGTTACGCTACACTCCTTCAATGATGTCATCACTTCCAACCTTGTCACCATTATTCTTTACATGTTCGCATATGCCCTCCCACTATCCCAAAATATGTTCTACATCTTAAAGGAGGAGTTCCACTATAACCTTTTTCTTGGCCCACCTTGTATTTGCATCATGGGTTGTGTTCCTTCAACCTTACGCCATTGTGTAAAATTCAAACATGAAGCAAATAACTATATTATCCCAGTTGACCCATCACCAACGTTCAAAAACTTATAACATGTTGTATCGACCTAACAATGTCCTTGTACTAGTTAAGACATATACCACTACCCCCCACTTCTCCTTCACCCACAGACCCCATCCACCAATGTTTCTGTCACCTCTCTCACACCTAAAATGATTCTATTCCCTACTACTATCGCAACCTCTACAGCTGGCCCATTTACTTCCTAACCAAACGATACCCCCTCCTACCCAATCTCCTAGTAATTCATCTATCCTCTGCTACCAACATATCTACTAACTGATCCCTTGGAGGGTGGTTTTTCAATGCATCACTCTAGTGGGATTACTGTCCTGTACAATATCAACATGTTTCTCACTCCGTACAAGAGTATGCTAACCTAAGTAAACATCCTTGTTATGTGACTATCACATAGGAGATGTTTTCCCTTATGGTCCTCCCTACCTTTGCACCAAATTAATGTATGAGAGACTTGATAATGCCACCTATTCACCCGAACCTTCATCCTAAACATGACCATTTTCATCTGACCTATAATATCTAACTAACAGTCACTTGGCCCATACTTTACTTCATTTTTACACATGGAAAGGCCTTGGGCTTTTTGTTTTTACGAACAAGGCTCATAATACCATCATCCCATGTACCAACCATAAACAAAAAGATCACAATTGCATTGGATTTTCCACACCATATTCTAATAAGGCCTACATCAACCTGCATTAAGGATGAAAAACCTTCTCCACCCATACTCACCAATGTCAACACCTTCACCTATGAATTCCATAGATCCCGAATTTATTCCTCCTATCTTTTTTTTTCATGAACACAATTTCCCTGGGACCTCTGACTCATCACCGTGATGGAGAGGCTGCCTCTTTTCTTCCCTTTCTATATATTAGCATGATCAATGACAATACACCATTCTATTAATGTCGTTCATTGTCAGGACTGACGATTCTATCATCACCTACCTTGGAGTGTGGAAGATTATTATATTCGTAGTTCATTTACATTTGAGATTGTAAACCATGTTAAATGAATCGACAAACGAAATAAATACTAGCACTCAAGATGACCTGCAAATTCTAAAGATAGGCCAATATTTAGATGTGGCCAAACAGGAAGCTTTTACTTCTTTCCTCCAGGATCATAGAAACACTTTTCCTTGGGCCTATGTTGATATTCCCAGTATTGACCCAAACATTTTGGTTCACAATATCGTAATCATTCCTAAAGCTAATACATGTAAAACAGAAGCTACAGAAAATGCATCATCCCATTTCCCTTCTTGTGAAATAAGACCTTCAGCACCTTCTCTCAGTTTCCTTCATCCTACCCATTAACTATCCCCAATGTATTTATAACATAATTCCTGTCATAGAAAATGACAGGGTGAATTTCCATTTACATGAATTTTTCATGACCTAAACTTAGGTTGCCTCAAAGATAATTTTCCTCTACCAGGAATTAACCAACTGGTTGATCTCAACACTGGTCATGAGATTTTATCACTCATGGATGGTTTCTGCGGGTAATAACCATAAATATTACTCGCCCCAAAAGATCAATACAAAACCCACCTTCATCACTCCTTGGGAGACCTTCTACTATCAAGTCACGTGCCTTTTAGCCTTAAAAATGTTGGTGCTACATAACACTGGGCTATGACTTAAATATTCCATGATTATAATGCATCACATATTGGAAGATTAAGTAGATGATCTTATTACCAAATGCAAACATTCAGGCCAAACATATTATAGTCCTTAAAGGTCATATTTGACTGCCTCATCCACTATTATGTTTTCTTTTAACCTAAGAAGTGTGTCTTTGTTGTGCTCTCATGAAAGCTCCATGGTTTTATATTTTATTTATGTGGGATAAAATTCAATGCTTCTAAAGTAAAAGGCTATTCTAGAAATACTTCCACCTACTTATCTCTGCCAAATTCGAAGTTTGTAAGGTAAGATGCAATCCATTCGTTGGTTTATTTTGTAACTTTCTGACCATGTTGTCAACCATTTCATTATATCCTCAAAAAGGACATCTCCTTAAACATGGGATGATGAATGCCACAAATCATTAAACACCTTAAAATAATACCTTCTCTAGCAACTAGTTATTAGTCCTCCAAAATAGGACCAACCCTTTTACCTATCATTACTGCTACTGATAATTCCTTAGGTGTTATGCTCGCTCATCTCAATGAATAACACCAGGACCAAATAGTTTATTACATAAGTCGTACCCCTTTTGGACTACGAAAATAGGTACACTCATGCCAACAAAATTTGTTTAGCCTTAGTTTTTGTCGTCACTAAACTTCATCATTACCTACTCAACCACAAAACCTTTTTCATCACTAACAGTGACCCCTTACATTACATGTATGCCAAATCCTACCAGCATCAACGTGTTGCACATTGGCTCATGCTTCTTATAGACCTCTACCTTGAATTCGTCCATCAAAATAATATCAAGGGCCAAACCATCGTTGACCAACTTTTAGATGCACCCCTTTGTGGAAATCAACTCTCTAACTTTGATTTCCTAGACGAATCAATTGCTATCCTCTCTTTGGATGATACCAATTACCAGATGACCTTATTCTTCGATGGTTCCAAATGTTAGCGTGGAGGTGGTGTAGGTGTTATACTCATTCCTCTTGATGGTGAACTTGTACCTTTATCTTTCAAACTAGATTTCAATTACACTAACAAAATCACTGAATATGAAGAACTCGTATTAGGCTTTCAAACTACCATCACCCTAGATTTTAAATCAATTAATATCTTTGGGGACTCTCAACTGCTTGTAAACAAAATCAATGGTATATATTAGTTTTATAACAAAATAATCCAAAAGTACAAATACCATGTTGACATACTTTTGACTACCTTTGACCATTACGAACTTCAAACCACCCCATGTTCTACTAATAAATTTGGATATACCATGGCATGTATAGCTTCTCATATACCCACTTCGCCTTCCAACTCCGAAATCTTTATCACAATACAAAGGTTGCAAACACCTTATTTATCTCGAGATGTCAACTCTAACATAACCATTGCACCTCACCCACATTATCTTTCGTATAAGTAGATAGTAGAGTTCCTTTCCCTTTCCATTCTACCTCCCAATCTTACTCGTAATGGAAAACGGGTGTAACATTCCCATTTTAAGACTTTAGAAACAAGGGAATTTTTTTTAACTAATATTACCTATTCTAAATTAACATAATTTAGTACACACATTCCAAAGATAATCAATCTCATAACAGAAAACCATATGCAACTATAAATGACTCGGTGGAACATCGATCTCTCATTTCATGAATCGGTATCATACCGCTGTCTCATTTTAACTTAATAATTTGTATAGTGTATAATTGGTTCCTTTACCCTTTTCGGGGTATTAAGTGTTTTGTTTAAGAGGCCTATTTGAATATTTGTTACCGATAATCATCTAAAATATTGCTTCTTAAACAAGGTGACATAGGACAATGTATCCAACAACTTGCAATACTTTGGCCAAATATTTTAAACATACTTTTATGTTTATATTCCCAGACGACATACTCATCAAAAATAATAAGTCCTTCACCTCACTCAATATGTTATCTAGAATTATCCTTACTGACTTTTGTCAATCTACTCTTTCATAGTTTAACCATAGATAAGGTTAGCAACATAAACTAGTGTGGAGGACTTCTCGTGGTGACTAAGGGTACATAGACATACTCAACTGACCTAATTCGATTGCGTGTGTCTAGTTATCCTAAGTCATCATGAGTTGACCCTGACACTAGGTGATGCCCCTAACTTTACCTAGGGTAGAATTGAGATCAAGTAAAAATTTATGTAGATCTATCTAATTAAACTTTGAAGGGTGTTGCAACATGTCAACTGTAATACAATATCCTTGTGAAGACCCAAGTCTTCATGAAGGTACTGTACTGTAGTTGGCGTGTGTCAACATCTGTATGAGTTCTCCTCATCTAGATGAACATACCTTGAAAAGAAGTTAATGACTTACTAAGTTTCCTTATTAAAGGTTAATTGCAGTAACCCTACTGAACAACTAGGTTCATTAACCCTTAGGGTTTCAAGATTAAAATTGCAATAAAGGTAGGTATATAGAAGCATCTGTTCCCGATCCATTCCATAAGTTATGTTTTTATGCCAATAACATTCTGATTTTTATTTTACATAACAGATCTAACATACATTTAAGTGATGTTTGCTTACTCCCTTACTCAAGCTTTAGATTATATAAGTTTAGAGAAAGTTATTTTTATATTAGACTTCAATGGAATTGAAGTGTAATACCATTTAATTTCCTTTCTCTACATTCCTAATCTAGTTAAGGAACTCTTCATGAGAAATCACACCTTCAACTATCTAAAGATAACATTAAGATTCATTCCCAAAGGTCTTAAAACAAGTCTATGATTCCTTAAATTTAAGTTGTCTTCCTTTTTCTTATAAAGGGTTAATGTTCATTTATAACCACATATTATATTATAATTTATCATCATAGTGTTATTCAACCACAAACATTTTATTTAAATATAGTCATAGTGATATAGTTGAATATCCATGTACGAATGTCAACTTAATAAGTTGCATTTCAGTAGAGAGAGCAGTACATATAATACCCATGGTCTCTATTCAATTTATTCCAACCCAATATGGTATGTTACTGATAGATAAATTAGAGAAATACTTAACATTTCCATTCATAGAATATTAAAAAAGGATTAAACATTAAGTATAAGAAAATTCACAAATCATTCATTCATCAAGAGGATTCATACATTATAAGTCCAAGAACTTAAGACATTTCTAATGTCAAACAAAAATAACAAGATCGATTACAAGTACAACTTTCTTTTTCCATCAAATACATTTAAATAATGAACCATATTTCATCATAAAAGATCTAGTCTCTTTGGTAAACAAATGTAACATCCTAAAGATATTTTCTCCTTTCATCACTTAAGAAGTTCATATGCAAAATTGCTAGCAGGGGTCAGTTCATTGAACTGAGCATGATAAGCATTAAACATTAAAACTATATGCTTTTAGCTAACTCTTTCATAAAGAGAACTTTGTTGTTATGAAACAGACTTGAGAAATTTAGAAAGACATACCAAAAGGAGTTACCATACTAAAATAAGAGAGAGCGAGAGATAGAGACAAAAAAGTAATAAACCATAATTTAAGTAAGAATAGATCATGATATAAACAACTTCAATCTTCCATACTATTGTCTTTCATAAAAAGAATTAAAAAATTAATTCATCTAAGTAACCTTTCCTCAAAATGCAAATATTATTTTCATACATTACTTTACATGTTTCTCTTCTCAGTTAAACCTATTTAACATAAGGAGATAATTATCCTAACTATCTTTTAGGCATAGTTTAATAGTGGATAAAACAATAGTACTTCCATCTCGACATATCATTCAAATAAATTCATCCTAAAATGTGAGATGCCAAAAATCAATTTTAAAACATAAGAATAAGTTTAGGATGAACCAAATCACATAACTTAAATGTGTTACTGATTTAAGTATCCTAATACTCAAATTCATAATTATAACCCAATTTATGTTGAATTCCAACAACTAAATAGATCTCATCAAGGGTAAGATTAAATTAGCATGCAATTGGGACTAGACACAAAATCCCCAAAGAGATACAACATTACCAATGTTAAGTCAAAAGAGTAGAATGGAAGGGTTTAACAATTAGCTTCAGCTCAATCAACCATCCAAACATTTTCTACTAAGCACAAGTTTTACTCAAGATATTTCCAACCAAATGAAATAATCCATCCAATCATACAATAGATCAGTTATACTTCCCTAGTATAACTTTAAATCAATCTTACCAAACAGGTCCAAAAGTTAAAATAATCTATATTGTCCAATACAAAATCTCAAACAAATAACTAAGCAGGGATCAAATTGAATGTATAATAAACCAAGATAAGAATAACAATGAACAAAAACCATTCCTTTATCCAATGACATTCAATAACAAGGTATTGACATCTTCAATATCTGCAAAGACAACAAGAAAATTCTTTCCCCCAATTACATAGAAAGGAATGAAAAAGACAACAGAAGGATAAGTCTGAAACAGACATACAAATCTCAGATCCTTAAAGAAAATTGTGAGCATAATGATATATCAAATCCCAAGAATGCATTCCTTTTTGATAGAGATACATTAGCCATAGATCGTAAAATAACTGAAAATGAGTTTGATGGTCAGGACAAGAAATAGACTAACTATAAACAATATCCATTGAGCTACCCAGAAGATCAAATAGACAATAATAACCAAAAAATTGTAACTATTGCTAAGGGATTTTTTCCTTCTTAGCATTGAATTCCAAACTTTCACTAGTTACCCAAAACACAACAAAGTACAAACTGAGTACATTTCCCTCCTGGGATCAAACAGTCAGGCATAGGGACTGAACAAAATCATGAAAAAGTAGAAGTATAAGTTGTAGGCTAGAGATAAAATATGAAAGAACTAACATGCTGTGAAATGTTAACACTTTCCAAGTATAACCCAATAACTTGAATTCTTCAATAACCATTGGAGCAGATGACCGTAACTAGGAGATTAAAAAATAAAACCCATAATCACAACACAGAAGTGATAAGAAACCATACGCATTCTCTATATTGTTCATTCCATCATAACCAAGAAAAATATGCTAAATCTATGTTCGTAGAAGTTTAACCCCCATAAATATTCATACAAGATCAAACAATAGTCAAGTTATTCAACAGTTTATACTCATAAGTGCTCTCACAGAGTGATACAACATATCTTTAAATAAGTTCCATGAATTTAAGCATTTTAGTTACCTACAGTTTAACATAGCTCAACAAGATTACAAACAATTTCTACTTCATCTCAGGCTCAAGCAGAAGGAGTAAAGCATAACCCAGTAAGTCAGAATAAAAATAATGAAACCCACATCACACTTTCTTCTTACTAGTGGAGTTGAAACAAAATTCATATAAAACAACACCACAAAATAAACACATGCAAATATGATCTAAATAACCATGCAAAAATTAGATTGTTCCCAAGAAGAGTAGAGTTCTTTTAATGAATCAATTAAGTAAAAGTAAAACAACTTAATGGGTAGAGCCTATCATGCCTGATAGAGCTTCTCCTTCACTGATTTGTAGAATATTTCCAAGCAGAACTTCCACAGCTTCTTCTTCTCCATGAAACGTCAATCAACCTTCAACACTTATCCCTTATTCTCATAGTTTTCACAAATTCCAATAATAGCTCTATGCAATGCAAAAATAACAGTCATGCAAGAATCGAACTGGAGGTTTGAAGAACTAAAAAACATCATGCAGAGATTGATCTCGAAAATGAAATGAAAGATCAAAACAACCAAAACCCCTCATGCATCTTCCTAGGCATTTTTTTTCCAAGTTCAAAAACATTAAATTCCAAGGACTGTCAGTTCCCTCCTTTTTCCATGCCACCGCCATCTCCATATTTTGTGAAGACTAATTTTAAATTTTACATACAACCAAACTCGGTGGAGGTGCTAACTTAGCCTCACCTAACATTTCCAATGCCCATGCCAAAGTTGGTAGTAAGAAGAGATAAGACTGCATTAAATCCCATTTAATATCTAGAAACTGAATCCACTGACCACCCAATTTCCATGTCATTCCATAGGCACCCTTTAGGATAGCCATAACTTAAGTTAGGTTAACTTCAGTTTAGGAAATCAACATAGGTCCATAGCTAGGTCCATAGTATTAGTATATGTTAGGTTTAACCCCTAGGATAGAGTTATTAGTTTAAAAACATAGATATATTAGGTCCAAGGTTATCCAATAACATCTCATCCTAAAAAAAATAGAAAAGAAGAACCAGAATCATTACTGGATTAAATCCAAAGTAAAGGTCCATGAAGAGGGACATTTATAGCCCTCACACACTCTAGATCCATGACTCTTCCACCTATCCAAATTGGACTTCATGTCAACAAGACATGTAAATTAGAAGCATATCTTGTATTAGTGGAATTGATCCAAGATAATGTTGTTTGATTCCTGTTAAATTATGAAAACTAAAACTCAAATTCATAATCTCGTGCAGTGAATTTATCTTACATAAAAGAGATGGATTGCTTCATTTTTAATTAGGGAAAAATATGAAAGAATGTACCTATTCAATAGATGAATTAGTTCCTACTACAAAGTCGTAGGAGTACATCATCTTAAGACAAAATCACATGTCAATTTTTGTACTTTTTTAAGTAGAAGTCATCTTAGGTACCTGTCATGCTAGAGGCATTACATACCTCCCTCCTAAAAATCATCATTGTCCCAATGATTAACTCAGTCAATCAATAATATAACCAAATTATAATTCTTTCATTCCTAAGTTCATAAAAGAACCAGATTTGAGAAATTCAATTTTTCATAATTATTCAACATTAAGATAGTTGTTTCAGTGCTAATGAATTTAGTATCTACCCAAAACTGGAAGGTTTATTGATATACCAAGAATTAAATCTTAAAGTTTTATCAATCAACAAAATCAATTCAGTTCAAATAAAAATGGAAAAGCAATTTTCATATCTTCAAGGTTTTCCTAGGTTGCACTTTCTTCGTTAAATTGATCCCACTCAACCTTACATTGACTTATTTCATGATTTCTTAAGTGCAATTGGTGAGCTTCCAGCACTCGAATGGGTTTAACCATGATTATTCCTTGATCTTGGACCTGCAAGGAATTCCAATTTAACACATGTGATAAATCTGAAACATATTTCTTAAGTAAAGAAATATGGAAAACATCATGCATTCATGATAAAGTAGGAGGTAAAGCTAAAAAATAATCTACATGGTTTATTATTTCAATAATGTCAAAGGGTCCCATAGAGCGAGATGATAACTTGGTAGCCTTGCCAAAAGTTACAGAAATATTTTTTGGTTTAACCCACAGAAAGACCTTTTTACCAAGTTCAAATTTCTTGTGAACCCTTTTTAAGTCTGCATAACTTTTTTTCTTATCTGTTGCTTCCTTTAAATGTTCACAAATCATTTTAACTTGTTATTCCATTTCAATATGGATCTCAGGTCCAATTACCTCTTTATCCTCTATGTTATCCCAGCTAACTGGAGTTCTACATTTCCTTTCGTATAATGCTTCGAAAGGTGCCATTTTTAGATAGGCCTGATACGTGTTATTATAAGAAAATTCAACTAAAGGAAGGTACTCTTCCCATTTATACTACTGATCCATGCAATACATTTGTAACATATCTTCATAAAATTGGTTAACTCTTTCAATCAACCCATCCGCTTTCGAATGGTATGCTGAACTAAAATTCAGTTTAGTTCCCAAAGTTGCATTAAGTGCTTGCAAAAATCTAAATGTCATTCTTGGAAATCTATCTAATGTGATCCATTTAGGCACACCATGCAATCTGAAAATTTCATGCACAAATATTTTTACTAAAATAGGTGAATCATCCTTAAGATTACCAATAGTAAAATGTGCCACTTTTGTTATTTTATCCACAACAACAAGAATAAAATAATGCTTATTTCTTGACATAGACATCCTTTGAAAAAAATCCATGCTAATTACTTACAATTTATACTGAGGTATGTTATGAGGGTACAATAAACCATCTGGATGCATATCTTCAGCTTTAACATGCTAACATTCTAAGTAGTGTGTCACAAAATCAATCACATCCTTTTTCATCCCTTTCCAAAAATATTGTTGTTTTATATCAACAAGCATTTTCATAATGCTAGGATGTCCTGAAAAAGGTGAATTATGAAATTTAGTTAAAAATTTCCTGCTTAATTCATTTACGGAAGGTATATATACTCTATTTTCAAATCTCAAGATTCCTTCGTCATCAAAATGAAAACCTCTATATCTCACATCAATTGGATCTGCAGTAAGTGTTGTTTTTACTTGCTGAAAATAAGAATAAGATTTTATAACACTTTTTACTTCATCCTTAAATTGATTTCTCAACATTATAAGTTTAGAAATATGTTTCCTATGACTTGGTGCATATACCAATCTATTTTCTATTCTAACCACCTTCGTTGTCTTGCATTTAGATTTGGCTGAGTAAAATTATACTTCAGCCCAAGATGACCAGTCTTTAGTTCAAAAGGTCTACCCAGAAGATAATACCTCCAAACTTGAACCGCATGAATAATGGTAGCAAGCTCTAGGTCATCGGGAACATAGTTTAGTTCATGTAACTTTAGTTTTCTACTCTCATAGGCTATAACATGTTCATTTTGCAATAAAATACCTCCAAGCCCTTCCTTGGATGCATCTGTTACTACAGTAAAGTATCCATTTGGATCAAGTACAACCAGAATAAGTACAAATGTTAACTGTAGGATTCATTTTAAGAGACCTCCTGGAAATCAGAGGTGGAGAATACCTGGTGAATATCCCCGGAACCGGTTTCACGGGAAGGCGAATTTTTTGGGGGTTGTATGAAAAAATTTCGCCTGATTATCAAGCACTGCGACAGAAGGCTGCAGACGCGCGACGGGAGATTTTTCTGTCGCGCGTCAAAAAAAATGTAGTGACGCACGTCAAAAGACCTTAGTGACGCGCGTCAACAGACCTTAGTGACGCGCGTCACTAAGGTATTTTGACGTGCGTCACGCATCTGCAACCTTCGACCTCTGCTTTCTCATCAAAAAATCTCCGTGTCGCGCATCAACAAACTCTTTGTCGTGCATCTGCTATGCGTCAATATCTGTTGTACCTCCTTATCGCGCGTCAAAAAAATGCAGTGACGCACGTCAACAGGCCTTAGTGACGCACGTCAACAGGCCTTAGTGACGCGCATCACTAAGGCCTGTTGACGCGCGTCACTGCATTTTTTTGACGCTCGACAACAAATATCCTGTCACACGTCTACAACCTCTACCCTCTTCTTGCTCATTGAAAAAAAATCCATGTCGCTCGTCAACAAAATCTTTGTCATGCGTCTACTATGCGTCAATATCTACAGTATCTCCTTGTCTGCAAGCCCTCCTTGTGGTGCGTCAATAACTTACCCCCTTGTCGCGCGTCTATAATACGGGATATATCATATTGTTGAAAAATGTGAAGTAGAAGTGTTCTACCTGGCGAATAATCTAGGTTTATATAGGGGATATTTTTCAAGGGTAGGCGAAGCCGACCCCTAAAAAAAATTAAAGTGTAATTTTTAGGTGAACAGGTCACTGACCCGTGCCAAAAAATTTGCCTTTTCAAAATTTTAAAAAATGGAATATTCGCCATATTACGAATATTCGCCACTAAAATTTTCCCTGATTAAACTTTTTCTTTTATTTGTTAATATTTCTATTGTTTGCATAATTATTTTCTTCCTATTGGATGTGGACCTAATCTAGTGTAATGTCTTCGAAAAGCTTTAACAAGTACCTTATCTATAGTAGTGAAGCTTGCAAGTACCTATTAGAGTAGGTCTTAACCTTAGCTCATGTTCACCTAGGGTACATTATTTACCTTTATTGTATTTATCCTCACCCACATATATGTGTGGATATTTATTTTTATTTATTTATATATTAGACGGATATTATCTAGTTGTTTTTTATTATTATTATTTGGCAAATAGTTTTTTGAAAGGGACTATACCCTTGAGAACAAAAGAAGGCCTAAGAGCCGGAATAAGAGTGAGAATCAGAGAGAATGGATCAAGATCCGAGTGTTACAATGAAGCTCAAAGTAGCCCAGAAATATTATCTAGTTGTTACGTATAGTTCTTTCCCTAATCTATGGTATTGACTAGATCCTTAATGTCTAGTTCTCACCTAAATCTATGGACTTAACTAGCTCTTTGATGAATAGTTCTTTCCTTGATTTATGGCTTAATCTACGACCTTGACTAGTTCTTAGATTGTTATTCCTTGCCTATATAAGCAAGGCCCCTTCTCATTGTATTTCATTGAGTTCCATAATAATATATGATATTGCTTCTCATTTTTTTGCAAAGGTTTTATGTAAAGCTATTCTGGTGAATTGGTTTCATCTTATAGATCATGGTGTTTGATTAACATCTGTGTTCTTGTCTTGGTACGATCTGGTTATTGTTCCATTTAGTACCTAATTCACTACCTTAACACTCTATGCCTATATTCTTATCTCCCCTTTACCTCTCCTCAAACAAAATCCTCACTTGTATTCATTATGAGCAATTTTCCATAAGTTTAGTGGAGTATTCTTATGTGATCCCGGACGTAATGGCCACCACAGATTTTATTTTTCCTGCGTTCAATAAATGGGTGCCTCAACATTTCCAATAGGAGGGACCTAGTCTCGTGATCATTGATGAAAACCAATAATTTTCCCTTGTGAAAAAATATTCCTTAACATGTTGTAGAAGACACATTTGTTAGTCCTATTAGTTTGAAAAGAAGCAAGCACACAATTTATATAATTGAGCGTAAATTAGGAAGTGCAAATGAACTATAATATAAAAATAACACTTGCAAAGTGTGGAGGCATTTCCCCCCAATATGAGAATGGAAGGAAATATGAGCTCTCTTATAAGTGTGTATTGATCTTTATGTCCAACATCTAGCTCAATATACCTAGTAAACACGTGTGTGTATAGAAATAAAACTTGTTATCTATCAAATCAAAGTAATAAAAAAGATGTATAATGTAAATCTCTAACAGCTCAAATAAAGTACACAAGTCCCAATTTTGTATTTTTACCAATATTTTAATGTTTTTGTACTATCACAATACATAAATATGTGAAAAATGGGCTGGGTAGAAAAAAAAATTATCCAATGAGAACCTCCTAAGGAGGTGAAGAATATTCTAGGGGAGATAGAGGCGTAATATTCAATTTTGATTAAAGTGTTTCCATCGTTGTAACATGTGTCAAAGAAGATATAATGGATGCATAAGTAGCATGTGAACAATTGGTGTCATGAATTTGACTAGAGGAATGAGTGTGGTGAGTACTAGGGGGATGTAGAGAAGTTGTGGGATTAGTATGGGAATTAGAGGATTGACACATGACTCTAGGGGAGGGGGAGGTGAGAAAACATGCATGGGATTGTAGCCTTATGAAAAGAGCTATAGTAGAGAGATGAAGTGTGTGCAACCAAAGGCCTATTGGGAGACCTAGGAGGACTTTAGTGACTAGGAATAGTTTCTATGAAAATAGGCCTAGGAAATAACTTAGAAGTGCTAAGGCCATGATAACTATTTTTAAAAACCAAATATATATCCACAAAAGGACCTAGGAGGAGGAACAATAGAAGGATAACTATGCATGCTAGGGGAGGAATCATGAAAGGGAATACCTCTAATGGTGATAACTTGTTTATTGTGGATTAAATTAACACATTGATGTATAACCAAGGGAATTTCCCTAAGAGTACATAGCCCATGGATACCTAATCACAAGGCACCAAAAGATCAGACATCATCCTGGTTAATCTCCATTTATGCAAAACCCTTCCTCAAACAAGGAAGCTTACAAGTCACTGAAAGATCCCTGTGAATAATAAAATGGTCAACATGACTCGTTTCCAAGTGTCCCATGGTGATCCAATCCCACTCAAACCCATCTATATGGTATTTTTGAAGGGGTGATGTGGTTTTATCGATGAAAAAGGGACAAGTGAAACTATTATGTTTCCCCTCAATGTATAGCTAGCCAGCTCAGTGGCCTATCAATTTCTATAGCTATATAGATGGAGTTGTCAAGAGACTAGAAACCTAGAGACATAAAGTATAAGCAACAAAGAAATAAACCGATGTAGTAATAGGACCAATAATGATGGGTAGATTGATGCAGTGGTAGTGATAATATATATCAAATGAAAGAGTGTGTATAGAAATTCCCAAAGATTAAAGCAGCGTGAGAGAACAAGACACATTTTCCTAATTTTGAAAATTAAACAAAACACCCCATTTGGGTAATGTGATTAATAGAAATAGGAATGGAAAAGGTATCTAAAATAATGGTAGTGTCAATATTAGATTCATGAAAATTGATGACCAGAGAAAAATATTAGTTTATAATTAAATGTGTCAATCATTGCATCAAAGGGGTGATTATAAGAGGGTAGTAGAGGCACCACATGATAAGAATCATGTACATCTAAATATTATTTTGAAATTTCATGCTTAGGAAGTGGATCATTGAATATTTTCAGCCTAGACTTATCATCTCTTTGATTTTAAGAATAAATAGGCTTATCCTATTCAATAGCTTTAGAATCGATAAGATCTTGAATAACATGACTAAGATTTAAGAAGTTCTCTATAGAGTACCCAACACACCAATGATAATCACACTAGGATTTGGAATTGAAATTATTTCTTTAAGGTCTACTCATATCAACCTCAAATGGTGGAGGGAGAGATATGAGATTTCACTCAAGCAATTGTTTAAAAGAACAATGCTTGAGGAGCGTAAGTTGGAAGATGAGTAACATTAGGTTAGGATGCAAAGATATATGATATGCAACTTAACTAGGAGAGTTATGTGAGATGACATTACATGATGTAATTACCGAATATATTTAACATTATTCAGCTTGTTCTTTCAGCTAATGTAGGGTTTTCTTTAAAATATGCTAGATTGCAGATCAGGAGAGCTCAACAGGAAACTTGAGTTTGTGCATAATGTAACAATTTAGCACAATTGTAACAACCTCTTATCGAGGTCCTGTCATATAGGCTCAAATTTATTTCTAACCTTCAAAAGTTATCATTCTGTCCTCCATAGGAATTTTGTCTGTTATTATAGTTATTGAAAAATTTGTCATTCTAGCATAAGACATTGTTCATATTTGTGAGCAGAGTATTTCTATGTTAGGATCAGCAACAAATTTGATTTATTCATGCAGAAGAAAAATTACAAATAATAAAATCTTTATGGGTTAATTCAATTCTAAGTATTCATTTACTTTCTTTCTGATTACTACTCATATATGGGAAGAGATTGCTTTCAATTTTTTAACCTCTCAAACTGTCTTATGGATTTTTCAATAACCCCTTCCATATTGGTTAAGATATGAACATCAACTTCACCACCTATAATGGGATTTAATCCCATAATAAATTTATGTATTATGAACTTTTCATCAGTTTGATACTAGGTACTGTACTTCACCAAGCTTAGTAAAATTCTCCTAGTACTTGCGTTATCAGTTAACACTTCCTTGAGCTAAGTTCTGAAATTCAGTCATTTTATGATCATAGTAAAGTTGTGGCAGTCATTGTTTCCTAACATAATTTTAAAACTGATCCCAAGTGATTTTTATTTCATTAATGTTTTACTTGGCCTTACAATTTTCCCATCAAGAAGATGCCTCATGGGAAATCTGATAAGCTCCCCATATTACTTTATTTTCCTATGAGAAGTTCCTTATAGCAAAGTACTTCTCCATTTCACTGAGTCAGTTCTCAGCTCCATCTCCTAATGTAGTGCCATCAAACTTGGGTTGGATTTATCCTTTTTATATCATTAGTGAGTTTGGCTTTCAATCTTGCCTTTTTATTCTTAGGATGATTGGGTACATTCACATTAGCGTTGGCTGTATTTTTTTTATTAACACAAAAATTCCCAATATTGGACGTTGTCCACAAAAGGTGGCTGATTGTTATTGCCAGACATATTCTTCCTTCTCCTTGTTTCCCATTACTTGTAATATTCAAGTACATCTAGACGATCTCTTATGTCCAACAGGGAAGTAAGAATCTCATCAAGTTTTTTGGTCAATTAGCTTGCTTCTCCACCTGGTGGTGGGTTATTTGCAGCATTTCCTCTTGTTCTAACCATTTTATGTTAACAAGAAAATTTAAGTTTTATCAGATTATGGACACAATAGGTCCAAGTGTTGCAACCTTCAGCTCTGATACCAAGATGTAACATTCCCATTTTAAGACTTTAGAAACAAGGGATTTTTTATTTTATTTTCATAATGCTCTCTATTTTAAATTAACATAATTTAGAACAAATATTTCAAATCTAAACAATCTCATAACAGAAAACCATATACAACTGTAAATGACTCGGTGTAACACCGAACTCTCATTTCATGACTCAGTATCATACCAATCTCTCATGTTAACTTAATAATTTATATACTACGTATACTTGGTTCCTTTACCCTTTTTGGGGAATTAAGTGTTTTTTTTAAGAGGCCTATCTAAATATATGTTACCAATATTCATCTGAAATCCCACTTCTTAAACTAGGTGACATAGGACAATGCAACCATCAACTTTCGATACTTTGAGAAAATATTTTAAACATTTTGTTCATGTTTATATTCCCAGACATCATACACGTCAAACAGAATAAGTCCTTCACCTCACTCAATCTATTATCTAGAATGGTCCTTACTACTGTTAGTCCTCTCTCTCGTAGTTTAACCATAGATAAGGTTAACAACATAGACTAGTGTGGAGGACTTCTCATGGTGACGAAGGGTGTATAGACATACTCAATTGACCTAAGTCAATTGTGTGTGTCTAGTTATCCTAATTCATCATGAGTTGACCATGAAACTAGGTCATTCCCCTAACTTTACCTAGGGCAAAACTATGATCAAGTTAGAATTTATGTAGATCTAGTTGATTAAACTCTGAAGGGTGTTGCAATATGTCAACTGTAACACAGTATCCTCATGAAGACACAAGTCCTCACGAAGGTACTGCACTGCAGTTGGTGTATGTCAAAATCCGTCTGCATTTTCCTCATCTAGATGAACATACCTTAGAATAAGTTAATGACTTATTAATTATCTCTGTACATAACAATTGCAGTTACCCTACCGAGAAACTAGGTTCATTGAACATTAGGTTTCCAAGTTAAAAACTGTAATAAGAGGTAGGTATGCAGATACATATGCTCCCTAATCATTTGATAAGTTATGTTTTTTTATACCATTAACATTGTGATTTATATTCTATATAAAAGATCCAAAACACATTAAAGAGATGTTTTCTTACTTACTTACCCAAGTATTATCTTACTTAAGTTCTGAGTAGGTTCTTTTTTATATTAGACTTCATTGGAATGAAGTCTAATCCCATTTATTTTCTTTTTCTTCATTCCTATTCTGGTTAAGGAACTAATCAAAAGGAATCACACCTTCCACTATCCAAGGATAACATTAGGATTCATTCCCAAAAGGTCTTAAAACAAGTCTATGTTTAATTGAATGGAAATTATCTTCCCTTTTTCTTATAAAGGGTAAATGTTCATTTATAACCCCATAGTATATTATAATTTATTATCATAGTTTTATTCACCCACAAACATTTGATTTAATATATCCATAGTAATATAGCTGAATATCCAAGCACGAATTTCAACTTAATAAGTTGCATTTCACTAGAGAGGGTAGTACATCTAGTACCCTAGATCTCATATTCAATTTATTCCAACCCAAAAGGGTATGTTACTAATAAAAAAATTAGAGAAAAACTTAACACATCTATTCACAGAATACCCAAAAAGGATTACACATCAAGTACAAGAAAGTCCAAAAATATTTCATTCATCAAGATGATTCATACATTATAAGTACAAACACTTTAGACTTTTTAATGTCAAACAATAATAACAAGATCAATTACAAGCACAACTTTATTTTTCCATCAAATACATTTCAATAATGAACATATTTCATCATAAAATATATAGTCTCTTTGGTAAACAAATGTAACTTCCTATAAATCTTTTCTCCTTTCATCATTTATGAAGTCCATCTGTAAAATTGCTATCATAGGTCAATTCATTGAAATGAGAATGATAATAACTAAAAAATAAAATGGCATTCATTTAGCTAACTATTTCATAAAAAGAACTCTACTATTATTAAACAGTCATGAGAAATTCATAAAGACATTAAAAAAGGAGTTACCATACACAAATAAGAGATAGAGAGAGAGAAAAAAAAAGTTATAAACCATAACATAAGTAAGAATAGATCATGATATAAACAACTTCAACATTTTGTAGTATTGTGTTTCATAAAATAATTAAAACAGTAATTCAGATAAGTAATAATTCATCACAATCGCAATATGATTTTCATACCTTACTTACATTTTGCACTTCTTAGTTTAACCTATTTATCATAAGAAGATAAATATCCTAGCTAACTTTTAGGAATAGGTCAGTAGTAGATAGAATAATAATACATCCATCTCAACATTTCATTCACCTAAATTCATCCTAGAACCGGAAATGCCAATAATCAAATAAAAAACATAAGAATAAGTTTAAGATGATATAAACAACATAGCTTAAGAAGAGATTCTAATTTAAGAATCCTATAACTCAAATTCAGAATTAGAATCTAATTTAAGTAAAATCCCATCACTAAACAAATCTCATCAAAGGGTAAGATCAAATTGGCATGCAATTAGGACTAAACAAACAATCCCCAAAGAGATACATCAATACCAATAATAATTCAAAAGGGTAGAATAGAAGGGTTTAACAATAATCTTTAACTCAATCAAACATCTAGATATTTTCTACTAAGCACAAATATTTACTCAAAACATTTCCAACCCAACGCCATACTCCATCCAATCATACACTACTTCAGCTATACTTCCCTAGAACAACCTGAACTCAATCTTACCAAATAGGTCTAAGAGTTGAAATAATGGAACATATCAAAGAAGGAAAACACATTCATCTAGTTTAAAGGAGGAATAAGATTAAAGAAAAGAGAGACATTGATTCACTTTAGTTTAAAGAACGATTAGAAGGAAACCAAAAGATAACAAAGAATAATTATTGGCCAGCTTGGTCTATACTGTCCCAAAACAAAATCTCAATCAGAGAACTAATCAAGGATCAAATTGAATGTACATTAATCTAAAATAATAATAATGATGAATAAAAACCATTCCTTTATCCAACTACATTCAAGAACATGACATTAAAGAACATGGTATTCTTTCCTCCAAGTCCACAAAAAAAGGAATGAAAAAGACAACAAAATGATAAGTCTGAAACAGACTTCCAAATCTCAGATACTTGAAGAAATTTGAGAGCATAATGATATAGAAAATCCTGAGAACATGTTCCTTTTCAAAAGAGATTACCTAATTCATAGATCATAAAATAAATTGGAAATGAGTTTGATGGCCCAAGGCCAAGAAATAGACTAACAGTAAAAAATATCCATAGAACAACCCAGAAGATCAAATAGATAACAATAAGCAAAAGACACTAACCATTGCTAGAGGATTTTTTCCTCCTTATCATTGATTTCCCAACCTTTTCTAGTTACCCAAAACTCAACAGAGTAGAAAATGAGAACATTTCCATCATGGGATCAAATAGTCAAGTATAGGGACTAAACAATATCATGACAGAGCATGAGTATAAGTTGCAGGATAAAGATAAAATCTGAAAGAACTAACACATCGTGAAACATTAGCACTTGCCAAGTAAAACCCAACAACTTAACTTCCTCAAAAACCAATGGATCAAACTACTGCAAGAGGAAAAATAATAACAACACACATAATCACCATCATAAAAGGGGTAAGAAAATAGATGAATATTCAAATTTTTATCATTCCAACAGAACCCAAAAAAAAAATGCTAAAGTCAGGGTTGTAGAAGTTGAATCCCCATAAAGATTCATACAAGATCAAATGATAGTGAAGAAAAACAAACAAGTAATCCTCTCAAGTGTTCTCACTAAGTGATATAAGAATTCTTTAAACAAGTTCCATAAATTTAAGCATTTGAGTTACCTAAAGTATAATACAGTTCAAAAAGAGTACATACAATTTTGACTACATCTCAGGCTCATGGAGAAGGATAAAAGAATAACCCATCAAATCAAACAAGAGAAAACAAAACCCATATATCCCTTTCCTCTTACTAGTGGAGTCGAAACAACATTCATATAAAACAACGCCACAAAATAAAACACATGTAGAGATGATCTAAACAACCATGCAAAAACTAGATTGTTCACAAGAAGAGCAAAGTTGTTTTTATGATCATTTAAGTAAAATTAAAATAACTTAATGGGTAGATCCTATCATTCCTGATAGAGCTTCTCCTTCATTGATTTTCAGAATATTTCCAAGCATAAATTCAACAGCCTTTTCTTCTCCACAAAACTTCAACCAACTTCCAACACTTCTACCTTCTTCTTATAGTTTTTACAGAGTCTAATAATAGCTCTATGTAATGAAAAAATAACCAGTCATGCAAGAATTGAACTAGAGGTTCGAAGAACTGAAAAACATCATATAAAGCTAGCTCGAAAATGAACCGAAAGATTAAAAAAACTATGCAAAAACCCATCATGCATCTTCCTAGGCAGTTTTTTGCTAAGTTCAAAAGCATTAAATTCTGAGGATTTTCAGTTCCCTCCTTTTTCCATGCCACCTCCATCTCCATATTTGGTGAAGACTAAGTTTAAATTTTGCATGCACCCAAACTCGGTGGAGGTTCCAACTTAGCCTCCCCTAACTTTTCCAATGTCCATGCCAAAGTTGGCAGTAGGAAGAGATAAGACTGCATTAAATTCCATTTAATATCTAGAAACTGATGCCACTGACCACCCAATTTCGATCTCATTCCATAGGCTCCCTTCAAGTTATCGATACTTTAAGTTATCTTAACTTTAGTTTAGGAAATCAACATAGGTCCATAGGTAGGTCCATAGGATTAGTCTAGGTTAGGTTTAACCCCTAGGATAGAGTCATTAGTTTAAAACCATAGATATATTAGGTCCAAGGTCCTCCAATAACATCTCATCCTAAAAAAAATAGAAAATAAGAACCACAATCGTTATTGGATTAAATACAAAGTAAAGATCCATGAAGAGGGACGTTTACAACCCTCACACACTCTAGATCCATAACTCTTCCATTTGTCCAAATTAGACTTCATGTCAACAAGACATGTAAATTAGAAGCATACTTTGGATCAATGGAATTTATCCAAGGTAATGTTGTTTGATTCCTCTTAAATTATGAAAACTGAAACTTAAATTCATATTCCCGTGCAGTGAATTTATCTTGCATAATAGAGATGGATTGATTGATTTTTAATTAAGAAAAAATATGATAGAATGTACCTATTCAATAGATGAACTATTTCCTACTATAAACATGATTTCCAAAGTCACAAGAGTACATCGTCTTAAGACAAAATAACCTGTCAATGTTTTTACTTTCTAAAGTAGAAGTCATCTTAGGTACCTATCATGTTAGAGGCATTACAATGCACCTTTCTTAAAGGTGTCTCCCGCTATTTCATCATGGATGGTCTTCTTTATAAATGCAGATTCGACAATATTATCTTACGATGCCTTACAAGTTCTGAAATTTCCTACACAATCAAGGAAGTTCGTGATGGAATTTGTGGAGGTCAATTTAGTGGCTTAAATGTCACTAAACACATTCTTCACCTAGGCTATTATTTTCCAAACCTAAACCGTGAATGGTGTGACTATGTCAAATGTTGTGTGAAATTCCAACAACATGCTAATATTCATCACACACCTAGTCATGTCTTACAGGTTGCACGATACCTTTGGCCTTTCTCTCAATGGGGTTTGGATCTTGTCAGATAGATTAATCCTCATTATTTACAACGCCATCAAAGGATTATAACTTCTACTGAATACTACACTAAATGGGTAGAATCCATCCCCCAAATTTCTACAAAAGCCAAGAAAATTTGTGAATTCATAAACCATCACATTATTTATCACTTTGGTGTTCCTCACTGCCGCATCACTGATAACGGAAAGCAATTAAAAAAAAAAACCCTACAAAAGCTTTTTGAGGATTTTGGTATTCAACTCACTTTCTCTTCACCTTACTACCCACAAACAAATGGCAAAGTAGAATCAACCAATAAAATCTTGAACAAAATTCTTATGAAAGTAGTGGATGATACTGGGAAGGATTGGCATACACACATTCCTTTCATCTTTTGGGCTTATTGCACTAGTATTTACACTATGAATTTTACTACACCTTTCTCTTTGGTCTACGGTACCGAGGTTTTCTTACCTCTCAAATTCCAGATTCCATCTCTCTATATATCACTCCAAGACATGCTCAACGATGATGAATTTTGTTAGGATTGTTTGGCACAACTTGAGTTATTAGATGAGAATCATCTTAATGCTCTTGATCATCTACAAATCTAACAAAAATGCATCAAATGTTCCTATGAAAAATGTGTCCATAAACGAACCTTCCAGGATGGAGACCTCGTTTTGAAGGAAAATCAACATGTAACCAAATAATAGAAAAGTAAACGAGGTAAATTTTCTCTTAATTGGCTTGGACCTTATATCGTTACTCATACCTATAGATCAGGTTCTTATCATTTTTCTTCACTTGAAGGTAAACCTAAGCCTGAACCCCTGAATGCCTTGCATCTTCAACCATTCTATTGTTGAATCAAATCTTATATCACCTCCTATCTATTTTAAGCTCGTCCCTTGAGCACCCTGTACCTTTTCATATTACATATTCTTACGGTCAACGACTAAAAAAATCATTTGATTAGCCATCACCTTTCAGCCTTATCTTCAATATGAGTACCACGGCTCTACTCATGGCATGATTTTCATGGATACTTTTCATCTTTTTCAAGATGGAATCCCATGGTCTTTCATCATTTGAAACCAACTATTTCATATTTACCCTCTGTGTGGTATGGTTTTTGTCTTCTAAACAAGAGCCTAATCTTCCACTATAGTCTTGTACATGACTTAAAACATCCAAAAAGAAAAATAATTTCAAAAGAAAAATGGGATTCAAATCCTTGAGTCAAAATTTCAGCAAAGAGATGACTCCCTCAAAAGGGACATCTCTTTTATCTATCTCACTGTTATAAATAGACTTCTCTCTCAAAGGACAGCTATACAAAGTTAGCCATACTGCACATAGTTTATCATAAAAAGGGACTATCCTTGCAAAAAAAAATATTCAGAAGATTCCCACATTGATCAACTTCACGAAGACCTCAAGGAGATAATATACTCATCCCATATAGACTTCCCACATCGATTAGTCTATCAAACACAAAAGAAAAAAGTGAAAATGATAACTTTTTTTTCATGGACTTGCCTATTTTGATCATGGGTTTCTTACCAAGTAAACATGTTGTCTTACACTAAGTTATGCTAAAACCACCCATTTTCACCTCATTGCCTTTTCACCCTAATTTCCTATCTTCTCTAGGGACTTTTTGCAAAAATGACATTTCATGATCATGTGACGTTATTCACCCTTAGCATAGTCAATCATGCAATGTCTTTAGGGTATTATGATCATAAGCCAATCTTTGGTATGGTAGCATCATTATGGTTCTTATCAATTAGGTAACTCTTTTTGTCATCTCTTACCATTCACCTTCTTCATTACTTATTGATTACCCTATACATGACTAGACCAACAATATCTACATTTTAAGGATTCCCCTTTCACCAACATCACCATGCCAAATTAACCTACAACCCATACCTCAATCACCTAAACTCAACCATGCCTAAATGACCTAGACCCAATCATACTTAAAACCTATTAACCCAGTTACCTGTTTCACCATATTATTCCCTAGCTTATGGGATAACTACATCATCCTGAGGCCCCTTTTTGTCAGGGCTATGTAGGTAGCACTCCGAGGGCATAGGGCCCTTAGAGGCTAGCTCAGCCACTCTTTACCCTAACATATTCTCCCCCCCATTATTTTCAATTACATTTCACAATAGTTAGTTTCCTTTTCTTACATCACTTGGAAATTAAACCTACCATTTTCTTACAACATCATATCATACATCCATCATTTCACATTTCCATGATATCAAATATCTTGGAAATCTACACCATAACATATATATAAACCATCATTTATTTCTCATGTTAACAATAACTTGGAAATTAAATTAAAACCAACTCACCTTAACTCCACCATGTCTAACTCACCTAGACAAAATCATGCATATACCTAACTCAACCATGCCTAACTAACCTAATCTCAATCATGCCTAACAAACCTAGACTCATCCATGCCTACATGACCTCGACTCCACCATGCCTAATACACCTAGTTTCCATCCATACACAAATAACAAAGGAAATTACAACAGAAGTACACCATCCATACTATAAATATCATCATCTATATCACTAGGAAAATTTTTGTGTATCACTACAGATATACATAGATAAAAATACAAACAAGTATCTCAAAAATCTCATATACAACCTCACCATCTTCAACACGCAAGCCATTATATGATCAAAAATATCAAAAAATCTCATGTACATCCTCACCATCTTCAGCTCGCAGGCCAGTATATATATCAAAATCTCAATAAATAAATAAATAACCATACCAGGTGACTAATCATCACCCCACCTAAGACCCTCAGGGCCACTCTCATCTGTCTCCTCCTCTCTACCTGTTTAGGTCCCTTCTATGATCCAAAACCGAGGGGTTTTAGACTTAAGGAACAGATTAACAAATGTGCCAAATGAATTGCAAAACAACTATCTTTGAAAAGAGATGTAAATTACTCAAAGACTTCAAATTACATCAATTATCTCTGCCAAGAGATGTCTATCTCACTGATCTGGTTACATATGTATTTATAGTACTTTTATAAATATGAAAGGACACCTAGAAAGATGTGGAAGGTCACCAGTCTCGAGGGAGACGAGGTGTTTCATCTTCCAAGACTTACATGTGCACTAATTTTGCGAAACATACTATTTTTAGAATTTACTATTTTTAGACAGCACTACAAAAATCACAATTTGGGCCCTTAAACATGGATTTCGGGGGTCAAACATTTCTGAACAAAGTTCGCACCTTCTCATCACATTCTACACATTCCAAGCTTTCCGTTGCCTTTTGAACGGAGTCAATCGGAGGTACGGTGCAAAAGTTATGGTCTCTAGAAGTTGCGCCACTAGAATTGCTGCCTGGATCATTCTAACATCTCTCCACCCTCCATCTTGGTCTAATGTCCTCCTAGCCCACAGATAGGTCTAGCCTTCATGAACTAGCAACCTCACCCTAACCCTGTCTCTGGGCTTGCTGGCTCCCTATACTCTCTGCACTATGAGTGTGGGATCTCATCCTCTCACTCGAGGCTTGCTATGCCCTATACTCTGCATAGGAGGGGACATTTATCCTGATGGTTGTCAAGTGATCCTGGTAATATCGTGCCTCGTTTAGGGCATCCCTGAACCTCACCATTAGAACCATCTGGGGAGGTGCCATAGGTCTCACAGAAACTTGCAAACTCTTTCCTGCTAGGGATGGCCTCAGACCTTATACATGTGTACCTTTTCCTCCTCCCTTTACTATGGGACCCTATCCTGCTGCTACCTATGGAGGTACTTGCACTATAACCTTGGCCTATAGGGCAATAATCTAAGCCTATACAGTGGCCAACTAGCCCTACAAACCTATTACTTATGCTTGTAAGGTGTTTACCTGTCCCTCGTCACCATCATCACCCTATGAGGGTACCTATCCCTATGTAACATGGGCCTATGGAGCTACAACCTACACTTGTAAAGTGGAAAACTATGTCTATGATCATGTGCAATGCCCCTGGAATACTCCAAGTTGTGTTAAAAGGGTGGCCACCTAGCCCTACAAGGTATCTCGTTGTATCGTAATAGTAGCTAAGTTAGGTTGCCCTGGCCTCAGTGGTGCCACCTGTAGCTGTGCCACCCACCACTGCCTATATCTCTCTATGATCATGACATCATCAATCCTCTTGTCCACTACCTACTCTTCCTACCCTGTCAAAATAATCAGTTGTGATAGAGGCATATGCCTCTCCATGTCATCTCTCCTGTAATGTGAGAATGGTGGAGGAATGTCTTGGGGCAGCCCAAAATACTTCCTAATCCTGTCTACTGGTATCATATTGTGCTCACCGGTAAGGCACCCCTATATCTACTTGAGCAACTGTAGCTCCTCCAACTCCTTAGCCATGTTCCTGTATGAAATAAAGCCAACATATGGCCTCCAACCTCTAAACAATATCAACCCTAGATAACCCCTCTAGCACTCACCTGTAATATGCTACATCATGGGTGGCCCTCGTCACCCTATGCTCTCCACCAAGTGGTACCCATCACGTGTAACCACCCCTAACTAAACCACCCCCAAACCAATCCTATTAAGGCAAGACAACTAGATGTACCCATATAATGTGTTCGTACGCCCAACAATGTATAAGGAAGGTACAACATAAATTGAATCTCCGCATCCTCCCATAGGCCCACAACTCTCTATACAACTAAACCAAGAATGTCGATGCCCAAGAAAAATAGACTTGCTCCTCCATCATGTCCTAAATAACCCCCATCAGTTCTCGTAGGAATCTCCCACCCTTCACATCTGGAAAGGAAAAATAACTTACTACCTCCATCAGCAACACCACTAACCACATCTCTTAAGGTTAAGTTGCTTACATATCTCCATAACTTAGAATCACACTATAGTACCTCAGCTCCGAAATCATCGCCCCAAAAAAAAACACTATCGGCTCCTATGATGCCTCTAACATAATATAATATATCTGTGACCCAACTATCGGTAGCCGCAAGATCTTGTATACATCCTCTAAGGTGACCATGATCTCACCTATCAATAAGTGGAACATGTTGGTTGTTGAGTCCCATCTGTCGATGAGTGTGATCATCAAGCTTGGATCTATATCTGCACATCTATAGCATCAAATCCCTCTCAGTCCAACATCAGTCACATGCCTCCACTCCTTTGTGGTCACGCTTGGCTGTATTGCTAGCAACAGAGGTGGTACTTTGTCTTGAATCTGTAACTCATCCTTCACATACATCTAACAAAACCAAAACATTATTACAAACCCAATAACTTGCACTTATCTATTAACCCCCCGAACCATACCCAACCACACCAATCCTACTCACCCCATTTTACCTAATTCACCTACCATCCTCCTACCATGTTGCAATCATGACTCACCATCCTAAAAAGCATCATTTCACCTACTTACCTATCGTTTATGTCAATGCCAAGCTTCTACCCACATCACTCTACATGTATCCTCCCTTCCCCATCTCGGTTGTTTTTCTTTCCCATTTAACCTTTCTTACCTCTATTTTTCATACACCCTGACCGTCACTGGTTATCCACAACTGAAGTTAGTTCAATTAAGATCAGATCGACACTAGCTAAAGCAAACTGATGTTGGCAACCCTTAGACCAACATTAGTATTTTTCGCAGTGCCCAAATTGAAACCCCCCCCCCCAGTTTAGCAAAATCCCTAAAAATGACCTAAACACCTACTCTACCCTACCCAAACCTCACCTAACTTCATTTCCAACCCTATTTAAACTACATTGGACATTCCCCCTCCCTCATTTACTTCATTTACCCAAAAATTCAAAAAAAAATCCACCCAAACCCCCTTTAACCCAAACCAATTTAGAACATTATTTTTAACCCAAAGACAGAAGTGGAATGAATCCTACCTCATCTTGGTGCCATCTATGTGGTGGTACATCTAGCCTCCATGCCGGTGGCCCACCTAAACCCTCTCTCGCCTTTGCCATGCCAAAAATCAACCTTTCACCTCGCCACCAATCAAATAGCTCCAATTGATCTCAAGGACCCACCTACAGAATGCCAATATCACTCTAGTCACTCACCAACTAAGCTCAAATCCCTCGTATCATCATTTTTCACTCTTACTCCACCACTCTGTCATTTTCCCAAATAATAACACGTTAAAATGAATCCATAAAATACATTTTTTTCTTTTTATTTACCCTAACCTAAAATGACTGATGTCGGTCATACCAAATAGACATTAATTACTTTATAATTGGCATCAGTTTCCTGCCATTACCATTTTCACTGCATTTTGACCTTACCCACACTTATTGTAACCGACCTACAAGCCCAAAATACCCCTATATTTCCTTAGTTACATTTAAGGATTTCTTATTTTAACTATACTTTGGCCTTACCCGTGCTATGACCTATTTACCTGGACCTGACCGACTTGGTGTGACCATTGACCTTGTGTACTTGTTATACCTTTTGATGTTGTTAGCCATGTTGTTTTAGCTTAACAACCATACCTTGCCTATTTTCGTGCCGTTTATCCTGACTGAACCTTTGGTGTGCCGGAATATACTTAAATGTTCCTACACATGACCTAAGTTATGTTTCCAAATCATATCCTATGCCTTGGATACCTGAATCCCTTCACCCTTGTTTGGATAAACCTATCGACCTTGGACAATGTATATTTTACAAACTCTTTAATCTAGTACCGTGTTTTAGTATATACGTGTGCGTGTGTTTGTTTGCCATTACCCATTACCCAATCTGACCCTAGCCCATTACCTATTACTCGATTTGACCATTGCACATTCCCAATTTGACCCTGGCCTATTACTTATTACCTGAGTCAACCATCACCCTTTCTCATAGTAATCATACCCTTCCCCACCTACTTGCACTTCCACTAACTACACATTTATCAAACCACTCACCGATTCTATATAGCACCTCATCAATTCCTTGTTCAAGGGGGATGTTGTTGATGGATATTATATAGTAAATATGTTACTAGTTCTTGTTTTCATCTTTATGCCCTATGGTTGAGATCCAAATCTATTTATGGTTTACCTTTGAATGGTTATTATGGATTTGGATTATATGTTCATTCATGTTAACTCCTTAATAAAGCTTCCATAAAAGAGGGACCTGGTACCCTTGCATGCTTCGGGTGAGAACTCAGTTCTTTCTGAGTGATGTGCCAACGCTTCGTGTGATGATCTTGGTAAAATAAAAGACAAAATTTTGGTTCCATTTTCGAGACCTATTTTCGAGTTGTTGTAATGATGTTTCATGATGAAGACGTATCACTTGAATTTAGCAAGTATTGAGTGTTGGGTAGATGATTTAGAAGAAGAGTTTTCTCATAGATATAACAATGGACCTAATTTTGATGCTCGCATATGGGTTGAATTAAACATGTATCATGAACTCTATGAAATGTTATTTTGTTGTTTTCCTACAGAGTTGTACGAGTGACCGGTAGCATACTCATCAAAGAGAAACTGGAGGTATAAAACAATTTTTTGGACAGAGGAAGACTAATAGAATTTACATGATGTTGATTTGACTTGGACATGCATTGTAGATCATTAGTGGAGTGGTGTTTTGCATAGTTATAAATTGGAGTATGTTGTTTTGACTTATTCCTATCCATAGGTTACTGAGTTTTCAGTTATTGCATGATCCCAAAGGATCATTACTTACACGTTATCGCTTTAATGATTATGATCTTGATTGTGACTCTAGATTTGGAAGAGTTCCCTATGGCTAGCTAAACCCCACAAAACATGGGGGCAGAAGCAGGTGTGATCAAATATGGAAGACATGGTGGGAGAAAGGAAGAGAGAAGAATGGTGGATTAATTATAATGAATCGCAAGAGAGGGAATTGACGAAGAGACGTGACATTGAGGAATCTTTGGAGTTAAGGAGAGATTGGCTCAGGAAGGATTCAGATCTCACGTGGAAGACATGGAGATAGATCATTTGGTTCTCCCATCCTTATGAAAGGGTGTTAGAAGGAACCCCCTCAGCTTTTGATGAGAACACGTTTGAGGAAGAATGATTAAGAGCCATGGGCACACATTTGATCCCACATGGAAACCTAGCCCTTGCACTTGGTGTTCTAGTAGCTGAGATAATTATTAAGAATCAAGCTAGTGTAGGTATTTTAGTAGCAACATGTAGTTTTCATTTTCCTTTGAATACAAGAGTTTCTCATATGGATATGAATTCTTCTTTGTTTGGTGGTTCTATTGGCATTATATTTTCTGGCATGTCTTTAGGGAAGAACATGGACACACATAACGTTGGTAATACATACGGAAGTAGTTAAAATTCAGAGACTATGGGAGTTAAATTTAGTACAACTATTGGAACACAAGGAAACACATCCTCTGGTTTGGTGCCCACAATAGAAGGAGGATTAAGAGGATCAAGTGGTTAAGGATCTAGTTAATCTAGTGGTTTTGGAGGTGGAGGGATTACTTGAGGTAATACAGGTTCTAGAACTACTGGGCACAATCTACACCAACCCCAAAAAATTTATTATGAGATGTCTCTTCGCTTACCAAAATATAGAGTTATTGAAGATGCAGTTGAGCATATACAGATGTGTGAAATACTATGGCACACTAAGGGAATCATGGCTCCTAAGTGTAAGGCAAGTCAATTTGATACCACTTTGTAAGGGTGTGCGCATAGTTGGTATAGGAAGTATGATCCAAACCAGAATTTTGTGGACTATAGCACGTTGTGTGATGCTTTCTTATCTGAGTTCCATATACCCGAGTTTAAATAGAACAGTATCAGCGTGCTAAAGGAAATTAAGCAAGGCATGGATGAGAGCATAAGGGAGTATGATGTAGGTTTTAAAAATATGTTATCAAATTTTTCGTATGATATACATCCTAGTTAACATGCACAGTGGTTTATTGGTGGGTTAATCACACCTTTCAAAAGGGAACTCTCACATAATATATTCACATAGCCACGTGAGGCATTAGAGGCAGCTCTCTATGTGTGGATTTATTTAGAAGCATGGACACTGGAGTTATCTCGTTATTGTAGGTGTAGATTGCATCTATGGCAAAACAGTTAGAGAAACTATAGGCTAATTCATCTCATGAGATGCACAGTGGTATTTGGTGTATGGATTGTGAGGTAGAAGGACATACTAAGGATAGTTGTCCTTGTAAATCGATGTGCACCATGTTGCTAGATTGTGAGATCTATCATTTGGATCATGATTCAAGTAGGTGCCCCCTATTGCAGCACGTGTCTTGTTATTGTAATATTTGTAAGTCTACCACTCATAATACAAAGAATTGTAGATTGATTGATTAGATTCAATATGCCATTGAAATTGGTCTACATTAGACCAGTGTTGCAAAAAATCTAAGGATAGGGGTGAACATCATAATCATAATCATAATGAAGGGCACTTTGATGGAGGTGGTAGAGTTATAGGTTATCATGGAGGATCTAGAGGCTGACGTTATGGTGGTGGAAGAGGAAAATTTCCCCATAGAACCTATTTCACATGTGGATCCCCTGATCATTATAGGCACAAATTTCCCTAGAATATTACTCATGGTGCAGAAGATATCAAAAGTTTGAGGAATGCCCATATTTGTATGACTATATGAGAAAGCAACATAAGTGGGATAAGGGCATGGGAATGGTTAGAGTACAACACACTATGGAAGATCAGTGGATGTCAAAGTTAGCAGCTAGTGCTAAGATGATACCTATGTTGGTGACTACACACGCTAAGGCTGTGTACGCTCATGAAACTCTGAATCAGAAACTTGTTATTACAAAACATGAGATATTGCATGTGAAGTATCTAGATCCTTCCCATCAAAGGGAAGTTTATCAGGAAACTATGGAGGTTATTAGAAAATTATACGGTGAGATATAATGCTTGAAGGAGCAGTCGTGAAAGCTGGAGTAGGCGAAGGTAGTTGAACTACCTCAGAAATATGTTGATGACTTGAAGGAGGTTTGTAAGATGCTAGGATAGGAGAATATCATTCTTTTGTTAGGGGAATGGTTAAGGGAGAAGGTTCCACATACTGGAGTTGAGTGCGAGAGATATATATTACAAGTGAGCTTACCTCCTCATATTCTTGAATACAATAAAGAGATCACTTTGAATGCAGTTGTTGATGGATGGTTGCTAAGTAATATGCTGATTTATATAGGTTCTGAAGTAAATGTACTCTTTTTAGACACATGGAAATAGATTGGAAGGCCACCATTACAGCCATCTTCAAACGTGTTGTATATGGTGAACAAGACTAAAGTCACACCTATTGGAGTATTGAAGGATGCCACTATTACTATACAAGTGGCCAAGTTTACTTGGGACTTTGAGGTCTTGGCACTTTCCGAAGTAGATAGTTTTCTAGCATTTCTTGGGTGCCCTTAGTGTTACGCAAATAATGCTAACCTGTGCTTTACTAAAGGCTATATCACTTTTGAGAACAAAGAAGAGCACGTGATTATTCCTTTAACATGTGGGAAAGTTGCACTTTATGTAGAGCCATAAACCGAGGAAGATCATAATATAATTTATGTGTTCACCATCAGAGACCTTGAAGTTACTGAGCCATCTAAAGAAGGTATTATTCAGTGGGATGATGCCCAGTCTATGAGTGATAAAACCAGTATTGCCTATGATAACTAGGCACATGGGACGTATGAGATAGTCAGGCATGAAATTAAGAATATAGATATGTGTGTTTTCAGGCCACGTGTTATTAGGCATTTAGGTCATATCCAGGTACCTCAATACATTGGTGAAGGAAAACCCGACATATTTCTACACATCATGGAAGCTCAATGGATAGATCAAGTAGAAAGAAGACATATTTTGGTTTATACCCTATGCAGGACAACTACATGTTGGTGGAATACACACAGGGATAACCTTTTAGAGAGGGGAGAAGTGATAATCACCTTCTCTACTAGGTTTCTTAGGAGTAATGTACCTTCACATATTTATGAATTTCATGGGAAGGATTTTTCTTCGCACCACGATCAGAAGTGTGAGAGACTATAGACAGAGGGGTAGGAGGCCTTGATTCTATCACTCTGGGTACATAACTTTTATGCCACTCTCAGTGGTTTTGTGCATGCATGGTATGTTCACGCAGAATTAACAAGGGAAATAATTAATTAGCAGAAGATTACCTCAGGTATGATTCAGACCTATGACTATTTTTCTACTAAACCTCAAGTGAATGAAGCATTACAGATTATAAAGTGTATTACAATGGGGGATCCTGCAAAGGTTGAAGAACTCTTGTTAGATATGTTTGGGGAGTTAAACTTGTAGGTGCGATTTGAAGAAGAGGAGACATATGAAGTACATCTCGGGTGCACCTGGTTGGAAAAAGAGAAGGCTAAACTAGTTTACATGATTGATGATGAAGAAGTGGAGAATTTGGATCTTGACCACATTGTAGGGATGCACGAGGTCTTAGATAGTGTTGATGAGAAGGAACACACATACCATGGGCCTATAAAAACAAATAAGGTTAACATTGGGATAAATACATAACTCAAAGAGGCCATTATTGGTGACTATTGGTCTAAACATGAGGTTTCTAAGATTATTGATTTGTTGCGCTACTTCCTGGATTTATTTCTATGAGGATATCATGAGTTAAAGGGACTGCATCCCTCCTTGGGCGAGATGAAGATCAAGTTAAAAGAAGGTGCATACCCATTTAGGAAGAGGCCTTATAGGATGAATCCTAATCTACGTGTTAAGGTAAAGGAAGAGATTGATAAGATGTTGAAATCTGGAATCATTCAATCCATTGAGGAATCAGATTAGGTTAGCCCTATGATTATTAGCATAAAGAAGGATGGTAAGATAAGGATATGTGTGGAATATAGGGAATTGAATTTTGTTTGTGTCACAGACCATTTTCCTACACCGTTTACTAAAGATATCTTGTTGGGCATTACAGGACACAAGATTTACTCTTTCACTGATGGATTATCTCGTTATCATCAGGTGCGTATTGCTAAGGAATACTAAGGAGAGAAAATTATCACCACATAATTGGAAATTTTTGCATACAGAGTTATTCCTTTTGGGTTAAAGAATGCACCTACAGTCTTTTTGTGCATGCTTGTATAGATTTTGGAAGATTTTATACACAAGTTTTTATAAGTTTATTTGGATGATTGGACTGTATATGGGCTGATAAAGGATGACTCTTATAACTTGAGACTCATGTTTGAGAGATTTAGGTAGTTGAGTTTTTCCTTGAATATTAAGAACTATGTCTTTGCAACACCTTTTGGAACTTTGTTGGGGCATATTATATGCAAAGAAGGCTTGTTGGTAGATCCTGCTAAGGTTGATGTTATTTTGGGCTTAGAGTGAGGTGCGTGGATTCTTAGGACATACAAGTTATCACAGGGATTTCATTAAGGGGTATCCTAATATTTCTATGCCCTTGGAAGAATTATTGAAGAGTAAAACAAAGTTTCATTGGAATGAGGCACAACAGATAACATTTGAGACATTGAAGGAAAGTCTTACTTCTACGCCCATTTTGTGTTTTCCATCTTGGGATAAGTCATTTCATGTGCATGGTGATACCTCTAGCATGGCCATTGGTGTAGTAGTAGCACATCCTGAAGATAAGATTTTTGATCATCCTATTTGTTTTGCAAGCAGGAAATTTACCCCAGCTAAACAAAATTTACAACTACAGAGCGCGAAGCTCTTTATATGATTTACACATTACATAAGTTTAGACAATACTTTATAGTAACTCCCTTTATATTTTATACAGATCACATGGAACTTAAGTACTTGGTTAATAATCCCATTTTATAGGGGCACATATACCATTATATTATGTTATTTTAGGAATTTGACTTTACAGTTGTGGTAAAGCTAGGGAAAAGTAGTTCAGGACCTAATCATCTATCAAGGATTAATTTAGGTGTGGATATGCAGAAATTTGAGGACACAATGCTAGATGCACATCTATTCATATTGAACCATGAATCATTTGAATTAGAAGATATTGTTGTTTTTTTACGTACTGGTGTGGTGCATGAGGGGATGAAGAGCCTATAGAAGAAACAACTTTATATACACATTGTGTCCTATATGTTGATCAGTGGAGATTTATACAAGATAGGTCATGATGAATTTGTGTGTTGTTGTGTACTTGAGCATGAACATGAAGCCATTATGGGAGAAGCTCGTGTGGGATTGCAGGTGGTCATTATGTAGGAAATTCTACCATGCGCAATATTTTGTTGGTAGGGCTTTGGTGGGAGATGGTTTATAAGGATTGAATAGAATATTTTAAGGCTTGTGACCATTGTTAGCATAATGGAATTCCTGGGCATAGTGATGATATGCCCTTAAGGCCTATCGCAAGAAGTGGGAAATTTATTTTGTGGGTCTTATTTCCCCACCCGCGTGCAGGACTAGATTGCGCTACATTATAACTTATACATATTATCTAACAAGGTGGGAGGTAGTAGTGCCTACAAAGGATTACACCACATATATTACAACAAGGTTTCTATGGGAGAATATAATCACAAGTATGGAAGTCCGTTGAGCTTGAAAATTGATAGGGGCACTCATTTCCTTAATAATACTATCAAGATATTATTGGTAGAGTTTATGGTGGCACATAATAAGCCAACACTCTATCACCCACATGATAATGGGACTGTTAAGGCTTTCAAAAAAATATTGGGCAACAAATTAAAAAATATTTATGATATTGGAAGGAAATAATCAGATGGTAAAGTCTCTGATGTAATTTGGGCATATAGGACAAATTATAAGAGATTGAACAAAGGCATACCCTTCCAATTGGTGTTTGACATGGAGGTTATTTTACCGGTGGAATTTATGTTACCCTCCATGTGTATTATGCACATAGGTGGGTTGGATGATGAGAAATCCCTTGAAGATTGCATAGACAGGCTGATGCAGTTGGATGAGTGGCGTGTCATTGCAAGTTGGAGCCAGAAGACAAAGAAAGCAAAACAGAAGGCATGGCATGATAGGAATATTGAGAATAAGAAGCTTTAAGTTGGAGAGGTTGGTTCTTCTATATGACTCCAAGTATTTTTGGCACCCTCAAAAGTTCCATGTGCATTCGTTGGGGATGTATGTTGTAATGGACATACTTGATTCAAGACCTTTCCAGTTGTAGACATTGGATGGCACACATTTTCCCAATTACTTTAATGGGAGTAGGCTGAAGCCCTACTAAAAATAAGTCTTCTGGGTGTTTATAATAAAGTAGTATTGTCATCAATAGATTATATTTCCTTTATATGTGTTTCCTTTCATTGTTGTTATGATTTGTAAATTTAGTTCAGTGTTTTGTGAAATAAGAGTGTTTGTGCAGCAACAGCTAATTATTATCTAAGTGATTTCATGCACAGAGGACCACGCATACTTTTAGTGCGGGGTGGATTAAAGTGTAGAGATGAAAATGGTTGGCACCCTCTCATTACAGGTTTATTTGGTTGAGCGCTTCTTCGGGGATGTTGTCACGATAAAGGAAAAGATGTTATATTTGTTATAGAAAAGGTGTTATGAGGAAGGTTGAGATGATTGAAGACCATGCAGGTAAATTGATCACACAATGTAACGTGAGGTAGGAATTGACATGGGAAACTACTTAGGGTATGACACAGAGGTTTTGTAATTTGGCACAGGGAGGCACATGGAGGAGGTTTGTAGTAGAGAAGTAGTATTAGCATGCCAGAAGGTTATAACAGTAGCACATGAGGTGAAGTCACATAAGTTAAAAATAAGCACAAAAATTACTTTGTTGAAAAGTGACTTCAAACGTGTGGGTCAAATGGATAAGAAGGTCATGAAAAATTATAAATAAGGGGGTTAGGGTAGTCATTTGGCTACCTTTCTTTCAAAGAAATCAAAATGTTGCCAAGAGGATTAAAGACCAACAAAGAGATTAGAAGTGACGCGAAGTGTTTGGAAACCAGAAGTGCTTAGGAGCTATGCAGAGATCCTTACAAAGAGGTGAGTTAGAGTTAGAAGCAAAGAAGTGAAGGCTTGCATGTAATTGAAGTGGTTGGAAGTCGTGGGGCTTAGGTAGAGAACAGTTAAAGGATAGAACACCTAGGGCATGTGGTGAGAAGTAAAATGGCACCAAAACCAAGGAATTTATGAATAAAGAGACCTCAGGTGGAAATGGAGGAGCCATTAGAGGATATATATTCTAAAATGTAGTACCCTCTTGGTGTTTTTTAGGTGGAATTATGAAAATCGAAGATCACTAGTTGTAAAATTAGTGAGTTTAACCACCGTATGGAGGAAAACAAAAATAATAAGTGGGAAATTTTTTTAAAGGTACTCCCAAGAGTAGAAGAGGATGGAAACCCTCGAATCAATGACTTTTTTCAAAGAGAGATGGCAAAAACTAGTGTTTTGCAATTATGGGAGCTTCCTCTCTTCACAAAACCTACACATATATTTTAGTGGCTGATGTCACAGGTGCATGAAGACTTCTTCTACTTCACAGGAATAAGGATGTGTCTCACAAGTCATTTGATTAGATGAGTTACAATATTAAGGAGCACATGGGAGGATATGTCTATAGATTTGTGTGCCAAAAACAAGATTGAGGAGCCTACAAATAAATTATGCTATGAGAAGGGAGTTAGGGCACAAAACATTGTGGATCTAGATGATCCAGAACTTAGGGTCACTTCCTGACTCGTGAGCTATAAATTTCAAACTTCGAAGCTCTAGACTGATATAAATAAGAGATTCTTGTATGTGGCCTATAAAATCTCGAAGAGGGCACACTGCAATTTGGCCCAGTATGTTACAGAAAATATCATAAAGGAGGAAAAGATGTAAAATGAGGAAGGAGGGGGATGGGGTTCTATCCTTCTCTTGATCATATTTTTGGAGATATGCATTCTAGATGGGCCTGATGGGAATATGAGGGTTTAACCACCAATAGATCCATCACCCATAGTTTAGTTCACAGGGTTCACTTATGATGGCACCATCACAAGTACTTAAAGGAAAGAATTAACAAATGATACAACAGACTGCATGGGGCCTTTGAGAATGAATGGCACATTCCCTACAAGTTTCCCACAATTTTTGGAGACCAAGTGAAGTTTGCAGTAATGCAATGTTGTAGTCTTGCAAGATTCAAGATGGTGAATGGAGAGATGGGGCCATGATGCAAACTCTCATTTACATTCATAAATAAGAATTTTAATTTCTCCATCAATAGATTAAAGGATGCACAAAAATTTACATATGACGTGGATAAGAAGGAGAAGGAAAGAGAAATAGACATATTACAAAAGGGGATGAAGGGTAAACAAGCTAGGATAAAAGAAGCATATGATAGGGTTGGCACACTAGTTAAAAATATTTTAGTGCAATATCCATCCTTTTTCAGATAGGCACGAACAAATTATGGTGATGAAATGGTATATCTTGAGGACTTGGTGGGAATGTTATTGGTTAACATTCAAAATGGTGTGGGACCATCTCTTAAAGAGCTCACCAAGGAAAAATAGAATAACAAGATAGTATTTGAGGCCTAAATCACTGAGTTAAAATACTTGCTTTCCCAATTCAAGGAACTAAGTACACTGGAAGATGTGAGATTTAACCGATGTAGAAAGTGTGAGCCATTTATTGATGCTAGAGTGGTGGGTGAGGAAGTAGTCCTGAAGGCCATACAAGAAAAGGTCCCCACCAAAAAACTTGAGCGCACTCAACTGATTATTGAGATGACCACGCAGAAGGAAAAAATCAAGAAAAACCACATGAATCTTGAGTTTAGGATTGTCAAGTTCCATAATTCTATACTAGAACACATGGATGTTTTTGATGAATCTTGGTAGAGCTAGTGGTGTTCATACAAGAACTGAAGAGCATAATTGAGGAGATAACACCAGATCAGGTACTGGATATTGTGGAAGTAGCACTAGGGAAGGATTTTAAAGAGTTCAAGGAGTAGAAGAAGCTGAAGGATGAAGTAGATGAAGAGTTTCCCAAGATCCTCCAGGTGCCTTGAAGGTTTTTTATATGATGTTTATTTTTGGCTTTTTATTTATTTTTTCTTGATGAAGTTTTTTGTACTTGGTGATTGAGGAATTTCCAAGGGCGGAAATCCAACTAGTTTGGGTTGATGATGGACCCCTAAAAAATATACTAAGTATAAGTGGCACAAGGGGTTTTGACACACATGAGTTAGGCATGAGGGCATGCATGAGAATAAGACAGATAACACATGAAGGCTCACGTCCTGATAGATTGTATTCCATACTTAGTTGCATTATGAGCCACAAGAAAAATTGGAAATATAGAGGCTTGGAGTAGCGGTCAAACACAGTTTTGGAGATAAGAATGGAGCATGAAGACTTGTAGTTCAAGCAAAGTCTATTTTGAGATAGATCTCATGCGAAGGAAATTAAAATTTCATACAGAGCTTAGGTTATTAATAGAATTAGATCTACAATATATATTAGAAGATAATATATTATTATTGAGCATGCATGCTCTTGTAGTTATATTGTAACATATGCATGGATATTTCTAGCATGTGGGCTATTTTTGGAGGATGCATAGGCGGTGAAGGGAAAGTTCCCCACCTATATATATATATATATATATATATATATATATATATCTATTTATTTATTTTCATGGTTTAGGGGATCATGTTATGTTAGAGTTATGTTGGTGATATATTTGCATGCATGACCATGTGATGATAATTGTGATGTATTCAGCTATTATGTTTTGATGAGTTAATACAATGGATCATTATGGATGGATTATTTCTATTGATGTTGTTGTTGATGGATCTTGCATAGTAAATTTTTGACTAGTTCTTGTTTGATTCTTAATGCCCTATGGTTGAGATATAGATCTATTTATGATTTAACTTTTAATGGTTATTATGGATCTAGATTATATGTTCTTTCATACTAACTCCTTGACAAAGATGCCATAAAAGAGGAACTTGGTACCCTTGCATATTTTAGGTGAGCACTCAATTTTTTTCTGAGTGATGTGCCAACGCTTCGTGGGATGATCTTGGTAAAATAAAAGACTACAAAAACATGAATTTTTCCCTATGTTGTGGGATAAGAATAGAAACAAATACATAAATTAACTTAAAGTAACACAATCCATATATGAAGTGAAAAATGCATAAAGAATATGATGTGGATCATGCTTTTCATCACATAAGTAAAATTTGGGTAGAAAAAATCCATGTCATAAATGATATATATGTATATATGGGGATAACGGATGGAAAATGAAACTAATAAATATTGTATTAATGTTTTATTTTCCTTGTGGAAAAAGGTATGATTAAGCTTGCATGTCATGCATATGTTGAGAATAAGATTAGGAAGAGGTTTTACAAAAATATGTATGTATAGGGCTAAGCATTACACTATAATGCATAGGTTTTGTAAAAGTAGGTATGGTAATATGAGAAGTAATGTTTGGTGCCCCCATAGTAAGAACATTAGATGTATGAAATGATTGTGCTTAAAATGAAACCCCAGGTTTTGGAGTTCAAGGAATAAAAAGGATTGACAAAAATGAAATAATAAATTTATATTTAAGGGCCTAAATATGATTACTAGTTGTATACTATAATTTAGAAACACATGATGATGATATATATAATTGTAAATTATGTATTTAGATCATGTCGTAAGATATGTGATAGATTTATCAATTAAATTATAGTTAAAAATCTAGGGTTAGAAATATATTACCATGCAATAGCCTCTGACTTTGTGATGGTGGATTGAAATTAGAGGTAGAATATGGGTAGAGTTTCATCAATATGGTGGTGAAATATAGGAAGTTAAAAGTGTGTACAAGATATGTTTGACTATAGAAGGACTTTATAGCCAAACCTATATTATAGGATATGAATTTATCCTATATTTTTTCAAGCTAAAATATGATTTTGGGATATGGTTCTATTGTGTTCTTAGAGTTTTTTCTTGCATCTATATCAATGTGATGATATTTTTATGAGTGAATAATTTTTCTCCTCCCTCGTTGACCTAAAAATGAGTTTTCCATCATTTGTATTAGAATGACCTCACCATACCCCCGTTGATGTGATTATCCCTATATACCAATTATTTTATGAGGGATTAATCCACATGTAGGTATCCCAATTCTCTAATTTGAGATGGAGAGTGATACAAAAAAAATAAAAAATAGATCCCTTAATTTATCCCTCACACTTGGAAATTAACGAATGGATTAGTTTTAATAATTAGAATGTAACACACAGGCTAACCAAGATAAAGTATGAATTTGAAAATATGATAGTTAAAATTACAAGGGGTGGGTTCATATCATGTCGATATGTTCATTACTTGATCTTGTCTTGGGTCCAAAAAAATTTCTAAGGTAAATCCCGAATTAGCTTTGAGATAGGGGATAGTTTTTATATTTATTGTATAAATTGTGTAGTGATTCCTAAAGTGCTAACATGGATAATAGTATTTACCTAGTACATATGACAAATATTTTGGTACTACACAGAGGTATAAGGTTTCAAATCCTATTTCTAATAAATGGTGTGAAGTCTTACTAGAATTCTAAGGATGTAAGAGTAAAGGTAAATCCTAAGAGTAAAGGTAATACTAGATTCCTAAGGCTGATTAAAAATAGACAAAAACATTACACAATCTTTGAGGAGATATAATGAGAAATTTCTAGTTGATTTTATTAGGTCAACATATGACAATAGATAGTTTATAACCACTGCAGTGTTAATGAATTCCCAAAAGCACCACCAAACTAATTATGAATTACCTCTCTCAATTTTTAAATTTGATCCTATAGATCTAATCACCACCTACTTACAATATTATATCTCAACTATATGCTGCCCATGTGATGTATTTTGAAGCCTCCTATATTAAACATGAAATTATATACTATATAAGATCAGGCCAAAATGTTCTTTAATTGATTCACAATCATAACAAAACTCAAAGAAACTTGAGTGTTGTCAACAAAAAAAATTATTGTTCAGGTGAATAATTTTCATCTCTTTTTTTGGAACAAACAAATTTGAATTCAAACTCTTACACTCTTGAATATCATACACATGTTTCATATACACAAAAATGTGAACCAATCTTCCAAGTAAATTTCTATGTGTTCAATCAAACAACATCTAATGTATTTTGGGTTTCAATGGTAGATGTTCACCATCAATATGAACCATTGGTGATAACATAAACTTGTAGTAATGGATTATACATGATACATCACATGAAGAAAAAGGTGGCATAATGTTTTTAATTGTATGAAATATCTTGGTGTTGCACCAAGTGCTTAATTATTATACCAATAAACTAAATCATTGTGTCACCCTTCTCAAGTTTTATGTATGACATGGAGATGTCGCGATGAATTTATCTAACCTCCAATTTTTTTGCAAGTATTTTGTTGTTAGTTTTCTCTTACACTTGTACCAACTTTTGAAATATGTTCAAAATTCTATAAGATGCCAAAAATTTATTGAAATCCTTTGGGTATTCTACAAAAGTAATATTATGAAATATTGCAAATAACTATTTTACGAATGAAATACTAGGAGTGAATGGTTGTTGTAGACAAAAAATCATGCACTTAAATACATTTCTAAGTCCTAAAATCATACTTGCATTTACATGATTCCTAAGTAATAAAACTAGTAATTGATGACTATATTTGGCCTCTTTCATTTGTCTCTTATTTTCTATTTTTTCTTATACACCCCCTAACCCAGTTGGAATTTTACTGATTATATTTCATGACTTCAGACACCAACACCCAACCAAGATAGCAGTGCCCATGCGCCATATCCCTTTTTCACCTTACTTGCTCCTTTTGGGTTTATTTTATATTTTGGGAAATTTTTTTACTTATGGGTCGGCCTTCTAGTTGTCAATTATGAAATTCAAACAAAATAATCATATAAATACATAGTTATGTGTTCAAAATCAAGGACCAAGTACTAAACATATAATATGATCACACAAGCTTGCATCGAAATGAACTAAAGATCACTAAAGGCATCCATCTATCATCCATTCAAGGGACAAGAGGTTGCATATTCTACATACATTGCATAAGAAAGGGAAGTTTATTCTATTTCATCCACACATGCCATACATTTATAAATTCTATATCTATCCCCCCATCAAGTATAACATGCGCTGGGGAATCCTAGGGCACGATTTCTAAACATACTCATAAGAACTACATGGATTCTGAGATGTAGTACAACACTCGATTGTAATTTCACTCTCGGGGTGACTGTCGGGGTTATTCTGACTCTCATTTTTGCATCTTTTTTAAGGATTCGATGTGGTTTGTGGGCTTGTGTAGGTGAACCCTCTATTTTGTAGGTTATAGGTATCTTCTAAGATCATAGTGTGAACAATAGGTGATCAAAAAGAAGTAATTTCCAAACCCTTGTGGCATACCAAAGATCAGCTACCGAGCCCCCGTGCAGTCATCGGCATCTAGAAGCAATCTCGAGCACCCAAACACCCTTTCCCTATCTCAAGCACCGGTGTCCGACCTCATTTCCACCTATCAAAATTTATAGTGTGCTGTAATGAAACACTACCTAGTTTGTTCATAACTTCTCCCTATCCAAATCAATTCCAAACTGAGTGTAAATCAGCTAAGTATCTTCATAACATCCTCTTGTTTAGGGTTTTTACTTTACATGCTTATTTTCTTGTGTCATATTGTATGTTAACATATGCATATAAATATTTTCATCATTTACTTTACAGTCAGATTTAATTAATCCAAATTAAATTAAATCATTTGGTGAACCCATCCAATCGAACCATTCCTTCTTATTCACATTACCCATAGTGGCCGATTTGGGTCTTTTGAGCACAGTGACATTCCTCCATCTACCCATAGGGTTTCTAAATCCATAGATGAATATGATAATACTTTTGCTAACTCACATAATTTTCCTCTTGAAAATATTGAAACATTTGATATTGAATAATCTTATGATGAGGATACCAACGTTGATCAAGAGTAATTAGACATGCTTAATCATTTATGTCAAGCAATGCATACCAACCCAACACATATTCTGCATATTCTCAATGCTTTAATTGATGCCAAATTATCTCAAGATGTTGCTTCAATGCCTCTTATAGGCTCTTCTTTAGTTGTCATGGCCTCCTCCCAACCCCTTCACATTCATATTTCCATAACTACTTCCATTCCTACTTCTATCACTCCCCTCCTTCATCCCAATGCCTATAATACATAAACCAGTTCCTCTTCTGACACCCATGACCTAGCTTCTCTATAACATGACCTAAAAATTCAAATCCATCAACTACATCAAGCCACTGCATGCTCCTCTCCATCTCATGATTTATCATTTATCCTTAATACCACTTTCGAACCTGCCATTTCTACTTATTAACTTCCTCCTAAATTTATCACCCCTAAGTTGCCCACCTTCATTGGCCATGGCGACCCTCAAGATCATCTCTTATATTTTCATGTGGCATGTCTTAATTATGTGGTTGATCATACATTGCTAGATAATATATTTCCTAGAAGTCTTCAAGATTACAACATGCATTAGTTTTATTATCTACCTATTCATTAGGTATTGAAAGAGTTTACGGATCATATCGGAAACTATGCACCATGATGAAGTTGCACTCTAGTTGAATTGTAATGGATCCAAAGTAATCACAAGGAAGAATCGATCAACAATTGAATAACTTGCATAACAGAACAAAGCTTGCACATGTATAGAAAAGACAACAGAGTGTCATGGCATGCTCATAAATGAATAGTGAAAGGGTACATATAGGGTGTTGAGTAACCCTAGTGCATGACTCAATAGCAAAACATAAACCTAACCCTAAACCTAACCCAAGTAAGATGACCCTCCAATATGTGAGGAGGACACATAGGATAACTCACACCAACACCCCCCCTTCATCGAAGCTGGGGTAGCAGCTATGATGAGTCAAACAAAAAGAGAAGACACTCCTAAACAACTAAGAAAGATGTGTCAATGGAGCCCAGAAACTAAAGGCCTGATAAGGTTCCCATATATAAACACAATCTTCCTAGAAGAAGAAGAAGAAGAAAAGGACTACTTAGCCCAAAGAAGATGAGTAGCTGCAGAAGACCTCACCCCAAGAAGAGACCATAATTGTAGAAACTTCATCTCAGTGAAGGGCTTGGTAAATAAATCTACAATCTGATCAGTTGTCTAAATGTACTGAATGTCGATGATGCCATCATGAATAAGCTCTCGTACAAAGTGCATATGGATATCAATGTGCTTCCTCCCCTAATGCTGAACTAGATTTCTGTAAATAGAGATAGTGCTTGTGTTATCATAATAGATGATGGTAGGCTGCTGAAAGTGGATGCCAAACTCTGTCAGAATACCCTATAGCCAAATATCTTCTGTGGCAGTGTTAACTACTCCTCTGTGTTCTACCTCTGTAGATGATATCACAATTGTATTTTTCTTCTTGCTAGACCAACTAATAGGACCCAAACCAAGAGATAAACTCTAGCCAGAAGTAGATTTCTGATGATCTAAGTCACCGGCCCAATCAAAATCTGTGAACCCAATTAAGTTGATATCTACCCCTCCATGATAGTGAATGCCATCAGTATAAGTGCCACAAACATAATGAAGGATCCATTTAGCTACTTTCCAATGCATCTCATGTGGCTCCTACATAAATCTGGACATGATCCCAATAGCATATGATAAATCTGGTCGAGTGTGAGTGAAGTAAATTAAGCTCCCCACCAACTGTCGATAAAGAGTACCATCAACCAAGGGAGTAGAGAAATCAGAAACCAACTTAACCCCAGAAAGAAAAGGAGTAGGAGAAGACTTGAAATTGGACATCTGAAAATGAGCATGCAAATCAAGAGCATACTTAGGTTATGAAATCAAAATTCCTGAGTCAGATTGTGAAATCTAGATCCCAAGGAAGTAATGAAGCAGACCTAAGTCAGTCATGGAAAACCTATTGGCCAAGGCGATCTTCACAGAATCAATAATAGAGGAATAGTTACCTGTGATCAACAAGTCATCAACATAGAGAACAAGAATGAGTATGGAGTCATCTTACCATATAATATAAACATTTGGATTAGAGTGACACCTAATAAACCCTGATATAAGTAAAAAGGAGTCCATCTTGGCATACCAAGCCCGAGGGGCTTGTTTGAGGCCATAAAGAGACTTATTTAACTTACAGATGAGGGAGGGATCTTAGACATAACCTGGAGATTGTTCCATATAGATCTCTTCCTCTAGGTCACCATGAAGGAAGGCACTCTTAATGTCCATTTGATGGACTTTCCATCTGTTCACTACGGCAATGGCTAGGGTCAGATTAATAGAATTCATCTTCGCAACCAGAGAAAAGGTTTCAGTATAATCAACCCCAACTATCTGGGAGAAACCCTTAGCTAAAAATCACACTTTAAACTTTTTGACATCTCTATCTACTCCATACTTTGTTTGGAACACCCACTTACACCGAACAATTTTTCTTCCTTTCGGAAGAGGGGTGAGATCCCAAGTATCGTTCTTCATGAGAGAGGAATACTCCTCATCCATGGTAGAATCCCACTCAGGAATACTAGAAGCCTCCTAGAAATAATATGGATTAGAAACAAAGGTGAAGAAGGAGTGGGGTCAAACAAAATCTGAGCGAGTACATCTCATATCTGAAGTATCTCCAACTAAATCTCCAGCACTTTTCAAATTTTTCCTGGCCCAAAGAGGACCAGGAGGATCAGGCTTAGAGCCAGAAGATTCTTCACTTGATTGAGAAGGGACATAGACCTTGTTATCACTACTATTAGAATTAAAAGACTCAGAGGTCTGATGGTCAGGAGGATCAGGAGGATCAGGAAAAGGAGCACGCTCAATAGCATCATCGTCTGATGAATCAAAATCCGAATCAGTGAGATGAAGAACCTCAATAGGTGGAGAAGTGGAAGTTGAATAAGACTCATCAAACTTAACAATTCTCTTGATATATAGCTCATAAGAAGTAGGATTCATTAATTGATATCCCTTCACGCCATCAGGATACCCTACAAAGATATAAGGTTTGGACTGTGGTTCCAAATCCTTGTGTTTCTTCTTGGGAATTTAAGCCATAGCCTTGGATCCAAAGACTCAAAAGTGCCAAACATTAGGCTTGCATCCAAACCAGGCTTCAAAGGGTGTTATCCCTCTTACTGCCTTGTGTGGAACATGGTTTTGAATGTAATTTACACAATTCACTGCTTTGGCCCAATACTGCGGAGGAAGAGACTTCGAGTGAATCGTACAAGTGGCCATCTCCTTAAGAGTATGGTTCTTTCTTTCTGTGACTCTATTCTACCAAGGGCTATAAGCAACTGTATACTACAAAGAGATCCCTTCAGAAGTATAGAAATCCATGAACCTATTGTTTACATATTCACCTCCATTGTCGGTTCGAAGAACCTTGATAAACTATTTTGCCTGTTTCTCAGCAAGATCCTTAAAGTCCTGAAAATGTTCAAAGACTTTAGACTTAAGCTTAATAAAATATACCCAAGTATATCGCAAAAATTCATCAATGAAGGTTAGCACATAAAGAGATCTAGTAAACGAAGGAGAAGGAAACGGACCAGAAATATTGCTGTGAACAAGATCCAAGGGACAAGTAGCTCTCCAGGCTTTTCCTTTGTCAAATTTATTTTTAGGATGCTTTCCAAGGGTATAACCCTCATAAAGACCCTTAGAAAACTTGACATGGGGTAGCTCGTTGACAATTTCGTTTTGGCTCAATTGTTCAAGGTAGCGATAATTTAGATGTCTGAAATGCTCATGCCATAACTTACTAACCTCATTTACATGAGTGAGCAAGGCACTGGGCATAGAATCAGAAGTAAAGTAAGAAAAGGTATATAACTATGAACGGTGATCTACCTTTCCCTCAGCCAATGTAGTGTCATTGTTAAGCTCACGAATAATCACCGAGTTAGGACCAAATTCCACTCGTATTCCTTCACCAAGGTGAGTAATTTGGTAAACTGATAGGATATTGGTAGAGAGATTAGGAAAACTCAACACTTGGTTTAACGTTCCTCCATCCATCTCTACCGATCCACTACCGGAAACTGACACTGTTGTGTCACTACCCATCGTGATTTGGGACGTTCCACAAGGTTCGATGTTGGAGAACTCAACATACAAAGAACCCATGTGGTGTGAGACACCGTAATCTATAATCCACGTCAATGAAGGAGAAACTCTAGCTACAAGGGCCTTTCCTTTCTTCTTATCATTTTTAGAACCTTTTGCAGCAAAAGACTCGGCTTTCAGAGCACTTTTATGGATTCATGAACACTTATTTTATTCTTCTCAAGTAAATGAGATAAGTGATCAATTTGTTTCCGAAAATAGTGGTGCTCATCGTGACCAGACTTCTTGCAATAGGAACACAAAAACTTTTTTTCTGTGCCTTAGGCTCAGAAGTCAAAGTGTTTGTGTCATTTTTAGGTTTGGTCTTGGTTTCTTTCTTAGGTTGATCCTTTGTTTCTTTCTTCTTTTTAGTCTTCTTTCCCTTGCTAGTACTTGTTACAAGGACATGTGACTTGGACTTGAGAGACCCCATTTGAATGATTTTGTCTTGCTCTCAAATGAGTTGGGACGAAAAATAGTCAAAGGAGGGCATAGTCCAAGTATCGCCCAAAGCAGCTTTTGTAGCGTATAAAGTTGACACGAATATAGAATATTCGGGACCTAGCTTAGAGGGAATCGACAAGATCAGTTGAGAATATTTCTTCTCTACTTGACATCCCTTTGATAACAATATAATGTGGATAAATTTTGATAAGAAACCTTGTAGTTTTTCAAATTCACTAGGATTTAACCCTAGCAGTTCGTTTTCCAACTCATGAGCTCTCATGTCATCTTTTTGTCCAAACATCTCATCCAATATTTTCCACGCAGATTTAGGTGTTTCAGACTCCTCAATGTGGAAGATAAAGTCAGGAGAAACAAACATGCAAAGAATACCTAAAGCTTCATCACTATGGTTTAACCACTAAGATTTTTCAGGATCATCATTTGGTTCAGTCTCAGTTCCCATGGTTGTGAGATATAACCCTTTACCCCTTAGCTTCATAATAATTTTTGATCTCCATTCGAAGAATTTGAATGGAGTAAGCAAAGGAATTGAAAGTGCATCCATAGTGAAGAGAGAGAGAGAGAGAGAGAGAGAGAGAGAGAATAAATGCAAAAAAGAAACACAACCACCCAAGACAATATAACAACCCCCTGCTTTCGGCACTTTATAGTTTAGTGCGTTGATTACAATCAGGTCCGTGCGTCTGGTTGGAAACACTTGGTAACTCGACTTACAATCAGTGTAATAACGTGCAGGAGAGGAGACCACAATAGTGTTTCATGGAGCGCAGCAAAAAAAGAACACCATGAAAAAGCACAGAGCAAAAAATAAAGAGGTGAAAGAAAATCCTAGTTTTGAGAAAAAAAATGTCTCACGTCGCAAAGAGTACCCCCTTACTGCAGACTGTGGTGGACATGCTCACTAGTCACAAGCAATAATAAGGGTAAAAAAATACAATGGTTTAGATGAACTCAGAAAGAGTTTTGATGATCTTCAGAACATTGGAAAGGCACGCTGAAGACAAGGAGTGCTCAGAGTGATACTGCACACTTGAGCACATGATTAGTAAAAAAATTTGACAATAGTGTGTTTAAAAAATATTCCCATTAGGAAACATCCAATTTAGCTAAATTTTAGAGCTATTTGGACTAAAAAAATGATAAAGAATGTATTTTAAACAAAGCTTACCAAAAAAGCTTACTAAAAAAGAAGAAAAATACTTACCATTTTTTGAAGTTTGTTAAAACGACCACGTATTTGTTGTTGAAGTCGACCATGTATTTTGTTGAAGTCAACCACGGCTGCGACAAGACAATAATAGCAAAGGGAACAACAGAAGCTAAGCGAGTTGAAGCTTAGAAGCTTAGAAAATAATAGTAGCAGATAGAAAGGCCATCAAAAAAACCTCGAACATGTAGCCAAACCAAGAAACACAGAGTCAAACCAAAAAACAAGCCAAAGGAAGGTAAATCCATCCATGTAAAGCAAGAAAAAACATGACAAGAAGAGTACTGAGCACGAGTTGCAGGTAAATAGCAAATCAGAGTACTCATAAGAAATGGACGATGTGTGTGGAGTGCAAGATCCTTTTGTAGAACATATTGAGTCACAAGAAGCTAAAGAAGAGTTAGTTAGGGTTGAATACAACACAAATGAGTGTCCAAGTCAATGAACCAAACCAATGATCCACCAATTACTGAATTTTTTGACCTAAATCTGCAAAACAAACAACAAAAACAGAGAAAAGCCAAAAAATAGAGATCTAAAGAATTTTTAGTTTAATAAAAAAAATTAAAAACTAGAAAATACTCTATTTGGCTGATCTATTAAAGTAGGTTGTAGTTAACTAAATGTAGTTGCAAACCCCTAATAGCTCAAGAAAACCTGCACATGCATGAAGAACATGCAAAACCAAAAAATTTCCAAGAGCAAGAATGTTAGATACATTAGCAAGGAAAAACTAGAAAATAATGATCGAAAACTTGCATAAGGAGTTAAGAAAATGAAAAAACAAGAGTAATCACAACGCAAAAATGAGTGCACGTTTACCCGATCTCAGCTCTGATACCATGAAAGAGTTGACGGATCGTATCGAAAAATGTGCACCATGATGAAGTTGCACTCTGGTTGAATCATAATGGCTCTAACGTAATCACAAGAAAGAATTGATCAACAACTGAATAACTTGCATAACAGAACAAAGCTTGCACATGTAGAGAAAAGAAAACAGAGTGTCTTGGCATGCTCATAAATGAATAGTGAAAGGGTACATATAGGGTGCTGAGTAACCCTATTGCATGACTCAATAAAAAACCCTAAACCTAACCCATGTGAGATGACCCTCCAATAAGTGAGGAGGACACATAGGATAACTCACACCAACATGTATCTTCTTTTACGCATTTAGCTAATGTTTTTATTTCTCACTTTTATATCAATATCGACACCATGATATCTTATCCAAAACTCACTCAAATCAAACAAAGATTTGATGAGGATCTAGATGACTATGTTTTGCGATACAAGAACAATCTAGCTAAGATCACCAATGTACTTGTTGATTCTGAATTATAAGATATTTTTATTCAAAGCCTCTTACCACCACTTCAGGATAGTGTTATATTTGAGACCTCTCCTTCATTTGATCAATTATGCTATACGCTTAAAATACGTAAAGTCAAAATTTAATCTATGGGAAAGCTAAAATAATATGACACTCCTTCATCTTCCTCTTCTAATTGGATTAAAGGAAATATACTTTCAAGGCATCTTCTAGGCCCACTAAATAAAAATATATTGCTAACACTGTTACTACTCCTAAAAAGATTCAATTGCAACCTCCTAAGCGTACATTTACCAAGTTTCCATATGTACCCCACTTCTTATGGCCAAAAATTATTGAGATAAATTTTATCACTCTCCCTCCACCACTTCATCTTTATCCTTCTTGCCCTCATGGCCACAATTCCAATGAAAATGCTAGATGTGACTATCACCAAAGTATTGAGAAGTCTAGTAATCATTGCTTCAAACTAAAGAATATTATTCAAGATCTTATTGATAGCAATGCATTAAAGCTTTCTGATCTATCCACTTCTACGCCGATCAATGATAAAAAAACTCAAAATCTTTAAATACCCTTTACCCAAGCACAGCCAACAAGCTCCTGATTCTTCTTCTAATCATACATATCAAGCTATTCCTCCTCCTTCATCGGGACCTCTTGATTTCATTTTCACTTTTGTTGATGCATCACCACCAGACATTTCATTTTCACATCACGATTATCATGTTACTTTCACTTTTGATTCATTACATATCAATGCTTCTATCAGCTCATATACTATCAATAATACCATGATCTATCCAACAACTCATATAAGTGTGTGCTCCATCACACTTCTCATGGCTGTAAAATGTGCAATATCTAATACTAAATATCCAGTTCCTAATTCTTTGGGCTACATCATGCTTCCCGTAAAATTTGGGACTCTTACAATGTTTTTGTCATTCATTGTGGCATATTCCATCAAATGTTGTGACTGATAGAGTAGCAACAGAGTTAAACAAAATAAACACAGTAATCATATATTTCTTCTTGATATGCATCATGCTAATACAATGGCTATTATATAGCCAGGAATGTTGTTGAACAACTTCCTATAAAATAGGAAGTATACAAAACAATAACCTACCCGTACTAATATATTGTTATAAATTTGTTATAACAATATATCAACAAACATACTAACCAATTATAATTGTTATTGTTGTTTTATATAACAACTAATAACAATTTATTAACACATACTTATAACATAATAATTACTTCACGTAATTATTATTTACTAATGGAGCACTAATTAAATATTTCCTAACATTCCCCCCCTTAGTGCGAACATGGGGAAAACCTACCTTATACTTGCACCTGCTCATGATCTGGTGATTTTCACAGGATGATCACAAACCTCAAGGATGGTTTTGCAAACGGTTGACCACAAACCGAGAATGGTGGTTTTGCAATTGGTTTACCACAAACCACAAAGTGATGGTTTTTGCAAATGGATTACCAACAACCAAGAATGGTGGTTTTTTTATTGGTTTACCACAAACCACAAATGAAGGTTTTCAAGTGGTTTACCTACAACCACATCATGATGTGCCAAGTACTATCATTGGCCCTCATCACATTTCACTGTAGGGAATAACATAGGAAATTCTGCTGACATATGTTGCTCATACATACATAGAAAAAGCTGACATACTGGAAATGGAACATTGGAATGATGTTCCCCCCCTCAATGTGAAATTTCCACTTATTGAAAACAAGATTACTGCAAACTGAGGCACACCACACTGGAAGCACTAAAATCAAACTGCACACACACATGTCACCAAAGCTGATATACGGCCCCATCGTTGGCGACTGACGAGAGGTCGCTGAATGACCTCCAACCTCCGATGCCTCCTGCCTCCGGTAATATGCTACTTAACTTAGCAGATTTGGAATTTGAGGCTCAAAAATTACACACCTTACCCGAACGTCAGATTCCACCGAAAATGCGTTCGTAAGGCAAATTTATTTTTTATTTTTCAGACTTAATAGAATGACATGACTTTAACTCTTGACAAGACAATAATCTTAAAATCACCTATTTAACATTGACTACCTATATTCACCTAAACACAATATAACAATGTTGACAATACAACTTTTTGACTATGGACCCAAGAAGACTTGACATCGACTTTGATAATTGACTTGACGGACATACTTTTGACTAAGACTAGAGGACTTGACTGGAAATGCAATATGTAAACTCGACAATAAATTTGACTATGAATTTTTAACTTGACACACAAAACACTTAACAATAAAAATTCTATTGACGAATAATGGTCCGCCATATAGTAAAACTTCACCATGGTACAAAGACAATATAATTTAGACTATATAAAATAAGACTGTCGTAATGACTTATTATTGATTGATAATAACTATAAAAAAAATGTCATTTAATGGACAACCTTAAATCACGAACCATGCAACTTTAGACTCTTGACCTTAATCGACATGGCTGTAATTATGTAAAACCGCAAGTTATTGGAGTTTGTTGTTGAGAACACGTCCTCCTGTTGATCACAGGTAGTTTTTAGATATGCAGGTGCTCTAGTTTGTTATACAGACTGTCTTTCGAAGTCGTGATGCTCCTCATGGGAATCTATCTTGACATGCTGAATATCCATTTCACCTACAGAGATGGGTTTTTGATGTACATGGTGATCTTTACAATCTGCTGATCCTTGCAGCTTGGGAGTCCAAGTAGATGACCTAGACCGCTGATGAGAAAAAGTTTGTTCAACATAGTGATTTTTATCACCATCCTTACTTACTCCAGCACCTCTAGTGAATTGATCGTTTCCTTCAATATGAACTTGCTGAGTAGAAATTTTTTGTGACTTTGGTCGAGATCTGTTAGCCTGATAGAAACGTTGTTCATGCATGTTCTGGTCTGATACTTGTGCAGGCCTGTAATCACTCTTGACATAGAGAACTGATAGCAGAAAAATCTAACAATAATAATGCTAACTGATGCACTGTGTTAACTTATACAATAATAACAATACACAGGAATGTGTACATGCTGATAAATACACCGTCACAAATGGAGACTGCCTCTATATTTCACAAAAATATCACTAAGAACAACAACATCACCGATATGAAAACATAATATGGGACAATATGGAATGCTAATTGCCCCTGGACTACCCTCAATAAACCATTACAGGCATATGAGTATTCTGCTCTGATGCCAAATGATAGAGTAGCAGCAGAGTTAAACAGAATAAACAAAGTAATCATATATTTCTTCTTGATATGCATCATGCTAATACAATGGCTATTATATAGCTAGGAATGTTGTTGAACAACTTCCTATAAAATAGGAAGTATACAAAACAATAACCTACCCGTACTAATATATTGTTATACATTTGTTATAACAATATATCAACAAACATACTAACCAATTATAATTGTTATTGTTGTTTTATATAACAACTAATAACAATTTATTAACACATACTTATAACATAATAATTACTTCACGTAATTATTATTTACTAATGGAGCACTAATTAAATATTTCCTAACAGTGACATGTTCTTAGGTTTTCCTTTGCTCTGCCTCGCTCAAGAAATTCATTCAATGAATCCTTTGTGTCTCAAGTTAATTCATATTCAAAAAGTTATCATTGTTAAATGTGTTCCACCATGCACACCATTTCCTCTACCTCCTCTTGATGACCTATTCCCACACATCCCACTTCATAACCCTATTGTCCTCATCAGTCCACTAGTCCACCTCATCAGCCTAATTCCCCTACTTGGGTAGCCCCTTCACATAGGTGTTCACCACATCCTTCACATATACATCATCACTCTCATATACCACCGATCTTAGATCATAGTCACATGTCTTTATCTCCCCAAACATCAAGTGGAAGACCCTTTCCCTCAACCCTCATCAGATAGCCTACTCATCATCACACACTTAAGGGGTATCAAGCTTTATCTTCTGCCCCTCATATCATCATTATATCTCTATTATTTTTACCATTATGCTTCATTCTTCACCTTTAATATTTCTTAACAAACCTTGATACACACTTTGTATCATCATTACGTTATGACACATTCTATTTCCATAGTTCATACTTGACTGTTGAGGGTCTAAATCTGAAATGAACCTCACCATATTAACTTTTCATGTTGTATGCTTCATGATCTCTCTTTCTACCACACATTTTCATAACCTTTTTCTGATGACACTTCTTCTATGGTTCATTCATGATTATTAAGGGATATTTTACAAAATCACACACTTGGTTAAATTTCTAGGTCCTAAACATATACTTACATTTACATGATTCCTAAGTAAGAAAACTAGTAATTGACGACTATATTTACCCTCTTTTATTTGTCTCTTGTTTTCTATTTTGTCTTATACACCCTATAACCTAGTCAGAATTTTACTGATTATCTTTTATGAGTTCAGACACTAATGCCCAACTAGGATAGCAGTGCCCAGGCACCCTTGTCCCATTGGGCATCCTTTTCCCTTTCTCACCTCAATCACTCCTTTTGGGTCTCTTTTATATTTTGGGTTTCTTTTTTACTTATGGGTTGGCCTTCCAGTTGTCAATTATGAAATTAAAACATGGGAATCATATAAATACATAGTTATGTCTTCAAAATCAAGGACTAAGCACTAAGCATATACTATCATCACTTAAGCTTGTATCCAAAGGCACTAAAGAGCACTAAAGGAATCCATCTAGCATCCATTCAAGGGAAAAGGGGATGCATATTTTTCATACACTACATAGGAAGGGGAAATTAATTCTATTTCATCCACACATGTTATACATTTCTACATTCTATATCTAGCCCTCTATCAAGTGTAACTTACACTAGGGCATCCTAGGGAACCATTTCTACACACACTCACAAGAACTACATGGATTCTGAGATGTAGTGCAACGCTCAGTTGTAAGTTCACTCTCAAGGTGATCTTTTTTTAAGGATTTTATGTGGTTTGAGGGCTTTTGCAGGTGAACCATATGTTTATTAGGTTACACTTGGATGATCATAGTATGAAAAATAGGAAAAAAATAGGAAGTAATTATGAAACCCTTGCAACACACCAGAGATTAGATCGTTATCCTCTACACAATCACCAACATTCTAAAGTTGTCTCTAGCATCAAGATGCCCTTGTCCTATCCCAAGCACCCATGTACGACCTCATTTCTACCTGTCAGAATTTACAGTGTGTTGTAATGAAACTCTATCCAATCTATTCATCACTTCTCCCTATCTAGATTAGTTCCAGACCATGTGTAAATCAATTAAGTCTCTTCATCTCATCCTTTTGCTTAGGGTTTCTAATTTACATGCTTATTTTCTTGTGTCATATTGTATCTTATCATCTGTATATTAGTGTTTACATCAGTTATTCTACAATTAGATTTAATTAATCCAAATTAAATTAAATCAGTTGCGAAGTTGAAAGGACAAAACAAAATTTCTATTACTTGTTGAATTTATTGAAGTGGTCACATAATTTGTATGTAGAGGATCTTTATAAGATTAATATTAGATTTGATCATAACAAAATGGATCGCAAGAAGCTATCGTAGTATGTTTTTGGTGCATAGAGGTTAGACATACAGTTTGAGTCTCCATATGGACATAAGGATGATGGAAATAATGAAGATACACTTGTGTGCATTTCTTGTAGAAATTAAATCATGCACTTCGGGTATTTATCTAGTCTTGATCACATACTACTATTCATATGATTCCTAAGAAATAAAAGTATTAATTGGTCCCACTATCTTGGGCCTTTTTGATTTATTTCTATTTTCCATCTTGGTCTCACACACCTTTCCCAGTATTTCTTTTCATACTTTGACATTTCTGACCCTGGAAACTAGCACCCAACTAGGATGCCAGTGCCCAGGTGCCCCCATCCCCTCTAGACGCCCCCAACCTCTTTGTACTTTATTCACATCTTTTGGGTTTCTTATAGCAATTTGGTATCTTACTTCTTACTAGTCATCCTTTTAGTGGTTAATTATGAAATTTGAGAAAGGGAATCATATAAATACAAAGATATGTGGCTATAATAAAGGACCAAGCACTAAGCATCTACTTTCTCCACCTAAGGTTGCATCATTTACAAGAGCATTCAAGAATCCATCTATCATCCAAAAAATGGAAAGGGAATTCATTCTTCTATATACAATTCATAAGAGGGGAAGTTCATTTTTCCATGCACACATCTATCTACATTTTATACATTTATCTATTTTCTTGATATCAAGTGTGACTCACAGAAGAGCCACTGAGGGCATGATTATACACACAAAACTACATGGAGAACAAAATGTAGTACAACACCTATAATATAAGTTCACTCACTTAGGTGACCACTGAGGTTAGTCTGAATCCCCATTTTCATATTTTTCTTTTTAGAATTTGATGTGTTTTTGGGTTTTGTAGGTGCTTCTTTCTTATTATAGGTTTTAGGAAAATAACAATGAAGTACAGCGACATACAAGCGATCAAAGGTGAAAACTAGCGAACATTTCGTAGGCCCGTGAAACTAGTTTTCTAAAGTTCTAAGTAGTCACAGGTGCCCAAAGGAGGTCTACAATGCCCCTGACCCTATCTAGGTGCCCTAGTCTAGGCAGATCCTGAGGTCGCACAATATTTTGAGCTTTGATGTGACACTTCCCTCCTCTTATTCAATGTTTCGTTAGCTCGGTATAGTCAAGGATTATTTTTGAATCAACCAAGTCTTTTTTATCTCATCCTTTGCAACTAGGGTTTTACATTTTGTAGCTTACTTGTTTGGGTCAAATATGTAGTTCATTGCATATTTTTTTATCAACATTGTTACATATGTAGATTTAGCATCTATTTATTTCAGTATTTTTGTTAAATCAGTTTCATGTATGTAGAAGAGGAAGTTAAAGCTATAAAGCATTACAAATATAAACATGACCTAGGTGAATTAGTACTCATAATTATGAAAATAATAAGGTTTATTGGATGAAGATAAGAGATACAAGGAGATAGGACACCTATTATTCACACAAGATACAAAACAAGAGGAATGTGTTCCATGGTGGTGATAAAAATGATGGCATAAAAAAATTGGTATTTGTGAAGATGATATGGGAGTTAGGATTGGAATGGAGACCATATCAAAATCCTTATCTAGAAGGTGATATGGTTTATGTAAGGAATAACAACCATTGTGAAAAAATAATGTGAATTAGAGAAGAATATTGGTCAGCTTAAGGATAGAGTTATATGGGATATCTTACTGATGGATGCATGCCAAGATGTTTTTTGAATACCTTTGAAGTTTGAATATAAAGATATATAGGATTAATCAGCAACTCAAGATTAAAGAAGCATCCAAGAGATAGCTCTTGATCATTCAAAATGTGGCTTCTAATAAATTTTTAGGGAAGGAAACCTAAATTAATATATATTTAATATTTTACATTAGCGTGAATGCCAATAATTTAGAAGCATGTAATGTGACGGATGATATGTTATAAATAACCATATTTTTTACCCCTTAATGATAAAAGTGATAATTCTAGTTTAGATGAGGAGTGATCTCTAAACTATGCAAATCTATGATAATATAAGTCTAACACACATGTTATAATTTAAGGTATGACAACATGTCTTGAAACTATGCAAATCTATGATAATATGAGGATTTAAAATTATGTGCAAGCTAGATTTGTTGGTAGGAGGATAGGTTTATAACAAAACTTGTCTTTAAAGGGATACCAACCTCAGAGTTAAACACACAATACTAATAATAGACTATATTCTAAAACACATAATACAAAAGCACAATACTAATTATAGATTGTATTTATCTAATATATTCTTCTATCTAGAAGGCATTGTGAAGCTAAAACTTCATATTTACCCTAGATAGAAATTTTTACAACCCTGGACAATTTAACATACATATATATCAAAATAAAATTACGATCTCAAGGGTTTCAAGTATGTATGTACCAATATTTTCTTGTTTAATAGCCTCTTCTATAGCATTCTCTCTTTTTGTCTCTCCCTACGAATTGATCTTCTAACATGTTTCTCTTATAAATATGCATCGCTGTATTTTTGCTTGTTATTCTTCTTATTTCCCATTATTCCTCCACTTCGTCAATGTACACACAAATTAAGCTAGATCTGGATCTAAGAATAAATTCAAAGGAAAATTATACACCTATTGCTCTTAGTATATAGAAATCTTAATAGATTAGGTTGTATTTAATTAGTGACATTAAAAAGAGGTTGTAATTAATTAGATTTTTTTCTAACTTTAAAACTACTTTTTTAATTTTAAAACAATTTAATTCCAATATACATTTATTAAATTTTTGTAATGTTTTTTAATACATTTAACTAGATAAATATAACTATGCTTTAAATTTAATTTATACACACACACACACACACACACACACACACATACAATAGAATATTTTTTATTTATAAATTTTTAAAATAAATTGAAAAATAATTATACTTTTGATTAAAAACAAAGAAAAATAAATTTAAAATAATATGAAATACTATATTTTAAAATTAAAATTATTAAAAATTTGAATCAAAAAATAATTTTAAAATAATATTAAAAAAATTATGCTTTCAAACTATAATTATTAAAAATTATTCCTAAAAATTAAATTTTAAATTTAAAACTAAGTCTAAAATTAAATGTTTAGTTGGTGGCATTTGGGTGGTAGAGTAGGCCACAAAATTTGCATTTTTGGGTGTTTGCTTGAATCCCCTTCTGGCAAACACCCTTAGTTGGAGCCCATGTGGCATATTTTGGCCCTTAACCCATTAGAAGGATAATTATAGGCCAAATGTGCCACATAGATGCCATGTATTTAGGTTTAATTGATTAGTTAAATTACAAAAAATTATACCAAAATACAATTTTTTATTACCTTTCTAAAAATATAATTTTCATTTTTAAAAAGTATGTTTTACTGTTTTAAAAAAAACCAATGTATGGTATTTTATGAAAATCAATAGTACACTCTCAATACAAATTGAAAAATAGTAAAAGACAAAAAAAAATTGAAAAAAATAATTTTACAATTTTTTAAAGTTTTTTTCATACTTATGGAAAAAAAATCAATTTCGATATAAATATGGAACTATATTGTCATAAACATATGTACACCCTTAATTTGAAAATATTTTCACTAAAAAATTAATTAAAAAAATACAAAAAATTGTCACGCACTCAATATTTGAATCTAGAACATATATCTAAAATTTCATGGTGAAAAAATTGAAGGCAAACCAAGAACAAAAAAATGTTCGAATACTTTTATTTACATCAAAGATGCATATAAATACAAGGAGGGAGAAGTGATTGAGTAATTGTATAGATCGTAACTACACAACTACCTAGACAAGTCCGCATAACCACCTCAATGTAATTATTGAGTAGACATAATGTTTCTCTAAGGAGAAGACACGTGAAGAATGCACACACGGGAACAAGGCACGTTTGAAGGCATGGGAAGATAGAAAAGAAAATGAGCGCCAGAACACTATGGATCAGGACTTAGCAGTTTTTGTGGATAAGGACTATTTTTCGAGATAATGTGTGAAGCACACACAAAGATGAAGACTTACGCTCCACGTAATGGTATTTTTGGAACAAGTGGCAGATAAGTGCCATGCATAGTTTAAGCTAATAATAGGATTTCTACTTAGAGTTAACTATAGGACATCTATTGTTAGAGCACGTGCATGTTGTGCATACTATTGTAAGGGCGCATGGTTGTTATCAGCATGTGACCTATTTTGATAATTTCATGGGTGGTGAAGGGCAAGTCTCCACCCCTATAAATATGTATTGAGTTGCGTAGTTTAGGGTGGTGAATTATTTGTAGAGTTGTGATGTTGGTTTTGACACACACATGACTCATGAAGATACTGGTATAAGTGTAAAAAGCTTCTGTGTTTTACAATATTTAATATAATGGAGTACATATTGGTTGGATAATGGCATTAGACATAACTGAATCTGGTTCTTGTATGGTTAATCTTATCATAGTAATTGTCTAGTTCATTTATTATGATTCTCTAAGATATAAATCTAGATTATGCATTTTGGAATGTTTATGACTAGTTATGAATCTGAATATGTTTAAACATTATCATGCTAACATTATGTACAAGAAACTCTAAAGAGGGACCTGGTGCCTTTGAATGCTTCGGGTGAGCACTCAACTTAGGTTGAGTGATGTGCCAATGCGCCTGGGTTATTCACGGTAAATTCTAGGCTACATCATTGGTCTTAATATCGGGACCTCTTTTTTAGTTTTTTTTAGGATGTGTCATGATGAAGATGTACCGGTTGATCTTAGCAAGTGTTGAGGAGTGGATAGTAGATCTGGAAGAAGAATACGCTCGAAGATTCAACACTAGATTTGAGTTTGACATGTGCAAGTGGGTGGAGTAGAAATTGTATGATTGTTTATATGAGAGTTTCTTTGCTATCTTTCCGATAGAGTTGTATGAGTTGCTGGTTTCTTATACGTCTAAAAGGAATTGGATGTTTCACACACTTGTCTAGATGCATGAATAATTTTAAGCCCTCTATGATGTTGATTTGGTTTGGATGCGTGTTGTGGACACTTGGTTCCATGGTTTCCTGAATAGATATATTTTAGAGTACTCAATTTCCACTTATTCATGCCCAAAGGTAGCTGAGTTCCAATTTTTACGTTATCCTAGGGGAACCTATTTGTAAGGTATTCCACTGGCGATCAAAATCTTGATGGTAACCCTGAATTTGGAAGAGAAGTCGATGGCTAGCTAAACCCCACCACATGCGGGGGCAGGAGCAGGTTTGGTTAAAGATGGAGGTCCTGGTGGTAGAAAGGAAAAGAGAAGAAAGGTAGCTTAAGTACAATGAGGCCCACAAGAGGGATTTAGGGAAATAACGTGAGATTGTAGAACAGATGGTGTTGAGGAGAGAGATAGCTTGTGAAGGATTTGGAGCTCACACAAAGGGTGTGGAACCAGAGCATCTGGAACTCCCCCATTTTGGAAAGCATGATAGGGAACCCTCATCAGCCTCTTATAAGAGCACACCAGTAGAGACAATTTGGGCCATGGGCACGCATTTGAATCTACCTAGTAACCTATCCCCTGTGCTTGGTTTTCTAGTTTCTAATACATCTAGTAGTCAGTAAGCTAGTTTGGGTAGTAAAATAATAGGATTGAATCAAATAACAAGTACATATATGGCCAAGAAGATGTCTTCCTTGTTATTTAGAGGTACCTTTTCAGGCATGTCATTGGTGCAGAACTTAGGAATGCAGAGTTTTGGACTCACCTTTGGGAATAGTACCACCTCGCAAATTGTAGGAGTTCATTTTAGTACCACTATTGGGATAAAGGAAAGTATATCCTTTGGTTCACTTCTTGCTACAGGTGGAGGATCAAGAGGAACAGGTGGCTTGGGATCTAGTGGATTCGGTGTGTCTGGAGGCAGAGGTAACATAGGAGGTTCTAAATCCAGTGGGCATGGTCGTCACCAACCCTAGAATATTTACATGGAGATGTCACTTCATCTTCCAAATTCTAGGGGAATAGAAGATGTTACTGAGTATGTGCATATGTGTGAGATAATATGGCACGTAAAAGGAATTACAGCTTCAGAGAGCAAGGCTAGTCATTTTGTAACTATGTTGCAAAGGATGTGCACATAGTTGGTACAGGAAGTTTGACCCTGATTAGACTTGCATAGATTATACAACATTATGGGATATTTTCTTTAAGGAGTTTTATATCCCCGTGTTCGATCAAAGAAATATAAGCACACTCAAGGATATTAAGCAAGGCATTACTGAGAGTGTTCGAGAATAAGATTCCCATTTCAAAACACTTTTGTCTAAACTTTCCAATGATATCCATATAAGCTAACATGCACAGTGGTTCGTTGGAGGCTTGATCACACCTTTTAGGAGGGCCCTGTCACATAAGACATATACAGATCCATGCAAAGTGCTTGAAGAAGTGTTACGCATTGAGGTAGTCAGAAGTACAGAAACTAGAGTGAGCCCATTCCTAGAAGCTCAAGTTGCAGCTATGGAAAAGTAGTTGGAGAAACTATCAGCCAATTCAATGCATGAAACACGCACGGGAGTTTGGTATACATATTGTGAAGTAGAGGGGCACACTAAGGATAGTTGTCCCCACATATTAGTACATTCATTGTTGCTAGACTATGACATATGTCATTTAGACCATGATGCAAGCCATTTCCCATTGTTACAATGCACGATTAAGAAGAACGCATCTTGCTACTATAAGATTTTTTTGTCCACGACTCACAATACCGAAGACTAGATGTTGATTGATCAGATCCATGATGCCATTGATATCAGCGTATGAAAGACATGAGTTTCAGTTAACTCTAAAGGTAAAAGTGAGCACTATGATCATGATCACACTCAAAGGCACTTTGAAGGAGGTCATGGAAGAGGTCGAGGATATCGTGGTGGATTCAGGGGCCGAGGTTGTGGTGGTGGATGAGGTGATTTTCCTCGTGGAACATGCTATACGTGTGGATCTCTTAACCACTACAGGTGTGAATGTCCTCAGAATATTACTTTCTCTTTTTATGGAAAGAATCATAACTATGAGAAGTGCTCGAACTTATATGAGCATCTTAGCAAGAAGCATAAATAGGAGAACAAAGGCATAGGGATTGTTAGAATAAAGTGTGCCATGGAAAACCAATAGATGCCAAAGTTGGTACCAGATCCTGGGGTAGTACCTTTGAAAATTACTACACATGTTGAAGTTATGCATGTTGTTGGTGTGTGTGACATTCCTAGTCATCATCCACATCACCTGGTGATTCATCTCGCCTTGCGAGAGTCATAGGTCTTAGGAAGTCAAATGACAAGTGTCAGATTCTATCATTGTCATTTGTGTCAGTGCGTCATAGGAGTTACATTCCTTATTTAGAATTGTAACTCCTCCTTTAGTGGTGTCACATGCATCAATCACGTCATATGTATCAGTGGCATCATTGATGTTCTTTCCTTGTTTAGGCATGGGGGTTACACAACACCCCTATTTGTACTTCCTTTTTACGATCTATGAGCATGAGCAGACCTGATTTCTTACTTGAATTTTATTTCCATTTATTTGAATCTTACTTATTACGTTGGATCTTGACGTTACCTTCAGAGTGCAACTTCGTTGTGGTGCATTGTTTTTGACATCGGTTCTCACAAATCCCTCTTTCATGGTATCAGAGCTGGTTTCGGTAAAACGTGCACTCCTCGTTTATCAAGTTGTTTATTACTTATGGTTTCTTCTTATTTTCCTTGTGTAATTTTTTTCAATTATTATTTTGGAATTGTATTAGTCACCTCGTATTGAGGTTTCAGCAGTTGCAAGTTTGAGGTATTTGGTTGGTTTGCTTTATCATGGTTACTGGGTTCGTGGTTCGTGCGTTCGAGTTATTTGGGTGTTCTGGATTTGCATTAGTGCCTTTTTAGGTCTACTATAGTTTGAGGCTACATTTTAGAGGTTATAGATCCATTGTTTTTCATAACTTTGGGTCGACAACCCATTATGCTCCTACTTGGATGTGCTTACATTGGATTTTCAGACTTTTACATTGTGCCTTGATCCTTGCTTGAACGGGCTTGTGGCCTCTGCCTGCTTCCTTGCATTGGATTCATCCGTCTTCAGTAACTCACTTTACTCTCAAAATCATTTGTTGTGGTCCTTAACTATGCACCCATGGTCTAAACTTGCTCGCAGCTCAGTCTCACCGGTTCTTGATGTCCATTCCCCGCTTACAATGCCTTCAACGTTGGTTCCACATTACCTCTAGCAACTCCATTTGCGTTTTATTTTTCTCTTATCAGGTTTTTTGCATTGGACTATATTGCATTTGGGTATTGGGTGCCTTTGACCGTTCAGATTCCTCCTTCTCTAGCCATTGTTTTCATGGTGTACTCATCTAGTTTACTTGGCCCCTCGGTTCATTGCTTGTTGCGGCTGTGGCACCTGGACTAGTTTTTTTTTTTACCTCTCCTACAGAGGTTCTTTCTAATGGCCGTTTCTAGTCTTCTCAGCATTTACACAGTCTTTGTGCCCTCCAAACTCAGCATCAGTACTGACTGACTCTCTAAGTCTCTCCCAGCGTAAATCTCGTTGACTTATGACCGTACCAGCATTGCCAACTAACTCCTCGGGCCCTCCCACTCCCTCTCGGTGACTTCTTTAGTGCTCTAGCATGGGATTTTCTTGTCTCGGTCAACACTGCCCTAGCTGAGGTGATACCTATCCTTTTTTAATTGATTATTAGTAAATAAATCTCACCTTTTAATGTTTTAAGGTGTAAAACATTTATTTAATTGGCCTTGTAATTTATTTTGGGTATTTTACTTGTTTTAATATCCTTCCTTCGAGTGTCAAAGATGGAGGGTGAGGTTCGAGGTTGGTAGGAGGCTAATCCCCCCTCACAATTAAAAAAACCCTATCTAAAATTTGATGCCATTTCCAATGAGCATATATACAACACCCTTTGCATGTTTTTAGGGAACTTTTTAAATCCATTTGCAGGCTTATTAGCATTTCTCCATTAGTTGTAGGAATTATTTTTTGCTGTAACTTTTAACTCGTTGTTCTATTTTGAGCACTTCTTTAGTCAAAGTTGCATGTTTTTTCACACTCTAGTTGATGGGATTATAATTCTTGTAAACTCACTATTTGTATAAAGTGCCGCATTCTGGGGGGTGTCTTTGTATTGCTTAATTCAGCTTATTTTTTCTTGAGCTTTGTTCTATCCTTTTTATTGCTTGTGGACTTGTGAGCACATCCGCCATAGTCTTACAGCAAAGGGATTCTTTTGTGCGATGTGAGACACTATTTCTCACAAGGATTTCTCTTCCCCTTCTTGTTTTCCCTTGTTCTTGTGCTTGCTTATGGTTTCAAACTGTTGCGCCCAACAAACCTTGATTGTTGTCTCCACTCTTGCACGTTATTACATTGATTGCAAGGTGAGTGATAGACTGGCTCTCGGCACACAGTTGCATCTAATTGTAAACAACACATTGAATTATAAAGTGCCAAACTTGAGGGGTATGATATTGTTTTGGGGTGGTTGTTTCTTTTCTCTCTCCTTCCTTTTGCATCCTTTGGTTCTATCTCTTCATTATGGATATCTCTAAAGTACCAGTGCTCACACCTTTTAACTTCTTTGAATGGAAATCTAAAATTATATTGGTTTTACGAAGTAAAGGGTTATACCGTGTCGCCATGGGGTTAGAGACCGAACCTAATGATGAACCTAAAAAATATAAGTGGTTCAACCATTGTGATGAAGCCTTAGGTCTTCTCTGTATGTCCATCTCTCCCAACTTGCTCTTCCAAATTGAAACTTCCTCGACACCTGATAAAGTGTGGAAAATGCTTGATGATATGGTTGAGAAGCAAGATGACATGAGAGTGCATGAGTTGGAGAATGAACTACTAGGGTTAACTCCTAGTGACTTTGAAAACCTACAGGCTTTCTTCTCAAAGTTTGTCCACACTAGACTACTTCTAAAGGAATGTAAAGTGGAAAAGAAAGACTCTCAATTGATCTTGTCGATTCTTTCTAAGTTAGATCCTGAATACTCTTTCTTCATTTCAACTTTCCACGCCACAAAATCCACCTTGGGTAGTACTTGGAATATGCCCTCCTTTGACATTTTTTCGTCCCAACTCATTCAAGAACAGGACAAACTCATTCAAATGGGGACACTGAAATCCAAGTCACATGCTCTTGTGGAAAATAAGGGAAAGAAAAATGAAAAGAAGAAAGAAACTAAGGACCAACCTAAGAAAGAAACCAAGACCAACCAACCCCCAGCTAAGCCCAACACTAACACTTCGACGTCTAAGCCTAAAGCGAAGAAGGAAATTTTAAATGCTCCTATTGTAAGAAATCTGGCCACGATGAGCATCATTATTTTCGGAAACAAATTGATCACTTAACTCATTTTCTTGAGAAAAATAAAATAAGTGTTCCTAAATCTGTTAAAGAAAATGCTCAGAAGGGAAAGTCTTCTAAAGAAAAGGAGTCTAAAAATGAAAAGAAGAAAGGTATGGCCCTCGTAGCTAGATCAGCTCCATCATCAACTTGGATTATTGATTTCGGTGCCTCACACCACATGGCTTCATTAGAGGTTGAATTCTCTAGCATTGAACCATGTGGCATGTCCCAAATCACGTTAGGTGATGACACTCATGTGTCGGTTTCTGGTAGTGGATCGGTAGAGATATAAGGTGGAACATTTAACCAAGTGTTGAGTGTTCCCAATCTCTCTACCAATATCCTATCGGTTTACCAAATCACTCACCTTGGTGAAGGAATGCGAGTGGAATTTGGTCCTAACTCGGTGATCATTCGTGAGCTTAACTCTAACTACACTATGGCTGAGGGAAAGGTAGATCACCGTTCATGGTTGTACACCTTTTCCCACTTCTCTTCTGATTTAATGCCTAATGCCTTGCTCACTCATGCAAATGAAGTTAGCAAGCTATGGCATGAGTGTTTTGGGCATCTAAATTATTTTTACCTTGAACAATTGAGCCAAAACAAAATGGTCAATAGGTTACCCTGAGTTAAGTTTTCTAAAGGTCTTTGTGAGAATTACACCCTCGGAAAGTACCATGAAAAAAAAATTGATAAGGGAAAATTCTGGAGAGCTACTCATCCCTTGGATCTTGTTCATAGTGATGTTTTTGGCCCCTTTCCATCTCCTTCTTTCACTAGAGCTCTATATATATTAACCTTCATTGATGAATTTTTGTGTTATACTTGGGTATATTTTCTTAAGCTTAAGTCTGAAGTCTTTGAGAATTTTCAAAAATTTAAGGCTCTTGCTGAGAAACAAGCGGAACTATCTCTCATGGTTCTTCGAACCAACAATGGAGGTGAGTATGGGAGCAATAGGATTGAGTATTTCTACAGTTCTAAGTGGATTGCTTTACAGCGTACATTTGCTTATAGCCCTTCCCAAAATGAAGTTGCAGAAAGAAAAAACTGAACTCTAAAGGAGATGGTTACTTGTATGGTTCACTTGAAGTCCCTTCCTCCATAGTATTGGGTTGAAGTAGTGAATTGTGCTTGTTACATTCAGAATCATGTTCCACACAAGGCAGTAAGAGGGATGACACCCTTTGAAGCCTGGTTTGGACACAAGCCTGATGTTGAGCACTTTCGAGTCTTCGGATCCAAGGCTATGGCTCAGATTCCCAAGAAGAAACGCAAGGCATTGGATCCACAATCCAAACCTTGTATCTTTGTTGAGTATCCTGATGCCGTGAAGGGATATTGATTATTGAACCCTACTACCCATGAGTTCTATATTGAGAGGAGTGTGAAGTTTGATGATTCATCCTTGACTTTGACTTCCACTTAGGTTCTTTTGCCCACTGATTCAGATTCTGACTCGTCAGATGATGATGTTGTTGAGTGAGTTCCTCCTCTCCCTGCTCCTCCCAATCCTCAAACTTTTGAGTCTTCTGATTCTAATAGTAGTGATGATGAGGACTATGTCCCTTCTCACTCAAGTGAATAATCTTCTGACTCTGAGCTTGAACCTTCGGGACCTCTTTGGGCCAGGAAAAATTTACATAGTGTTGGAGATTTAGTTAGAGATCCTTCAGATGAGAGACGTACGCGCTCAAGTTTCATTGGACCTCACTCGTTTTCACATCTGCTTCTGATCCACCATCTTTCCATGAAGCTTCTATGATTCCTAAGTGGGATTATACTATGGATGAGGAGTATTCCTCACTCATAAAGAATGACACTTGGGATCTTACCCCTCTTTAAAAAGGAATCAAATTCATTCGGTGTAGGTGGATATATTGAATAAAGTATAGAGCCAATGGAGAAGTCGAGAAGTATAAAGTGTGACTTGTAGCTAAGGGTTTCTCCTCAGGTAGCTGGGGTTGATTACTCGTGGAAACCTTTTCTCAGTTGTGAAGATGACTTCCATTCAATTGACCCTTTCCATCGCTACCGCTAACAGATGGGAAGTCCACCCGATGGATGTTAAGAGTGCCTTCCTTCATGGGAACCTAGAGGAAGAGATATATATGGAACAACCTCCGGGTTATGTCCATGATCCATCCCTCATTTGCAAGTTAAAGAAGTCTCTCCATGGCCTTAAACAAGCCCCTTAGGCTTGGTATGCCAAGATGGACTCCTTTTTACTTGCATCAGGGTTCACTCAGTGTCACTCTAACCCAAATGTGTATATTTTGTGGCAGGATGAATCCATGCTTATTCTTGTTCTCTATGTTGATGACTTGTTGATCATGGGTAGCTCTTCCTCTATCATTGATTCTGTGAAGATCTCCTTGGCCAACAATTTTTCCATGTCTAACTTAGGATTGCTTCATTACTTTCTTGGGATCCAGATTTCACAATCTGACTTAGGAATTATGATCTAGCAGCCTAAATACACTCTTGATTTTCTTTCTCAGTTTCACATGTCTGATTGTAAGTCCTTACCTACTCCTTTTCTTTCCAGGGTCAAGTTGGTTTCTGATTGCTCTTCCCCCTTAGTTGACGGTACCCTTTATTAGTAGTTAGTGGGGAGCTTGATCTACCTTACTCACACTCGGCCAGATCTTTCAAATGCTGTCGGGATCATGTCCAGATTTATGCAAGAGTCTCATGATCTGCATTTAAAAGTAGAAAAGTAGATCCTTCAATATGTTTGTGGAACTCACACCGATGGGATTTATTACTTAGGAGGGACTGAGATCGACTTGGTTAGATTTATAGAATTAGATTGGGCTAGTGGACTAAATAATCGAAAGTTTACCTCAGGATACAGTTTCACTCTTGGTTTAGGTCATGTCAGTTGGTCCAGTAAGAAGCAGAATGCCATTACCATATCATCGATAGAAGTAAAATATAGAGGAGTAGTTAACGCTGCCACAGAAGCTGTTTGGTTACAGGGTATCTTGACATAGTTTGGCATCCACTTTCAGTGGCCTACCATCATCTACTGTGACAACATGAGCACTATCTTGATTTGTAGAAATCCAATTCAACATCAGTGGACAAAGCACATTGAGATTCACATGCACTTCATATGGGAGCTGATACATGAAAACATCATCGACATACAGTATGTTCAGACAACTAATCAGGTTGTAGACATATTCACCAAGCCCTTCACTAAGGTGAAGTTTCTTCATTTGCAGTCTCTTTTTGGGGTGAAGTATGTTATAGCTTCCCATCTTCTTCAGGCTATATATTCCTCCTCCTCTTCTTCTTTCCAGAAAGATGTTGTTTGTATATGGGCACCTTATTAGGCCTTTAGTTGTCAAGCCCCACTGACACATCTTTCATAGTTGTCTAGGGGAGTCTTCTTTTCTGTTCTGGATTACCATGACCTCTTCCTCAGCTTTAGTGAAGGGGGGGTGTTGATGTGTGTGACATGCCTAGTCATCATCCACATCACTTGGTGAGTCATCTCGCCTTACGAGAGTCATAGGTCTTAGGAAGTCAAATGACAAGTGTCAGATTCTATCATAGAATCTGTCATTGTCATTTGTGTCAGTGCATCATAAGAGTTACATTCCTTATTTGGAATTGTAACTCCTCCTTTAGTGGCATCATATGTGTCAGTCATGTCATATGCGTCAGTAGCATCAGTGATATTCTTTGCTTGTTTAGGCATGGGGGTTGCACAACAGCCCTATTTGTACTTCCTTTTTTCAATCTATGAGCATGAGCAAACCTGTTTTCCTACTTGCATTTTCTTTCCATTGATCTGAATCTTTCTTATTGCATTGGAGCTTGATGTTACCTTTGGAGTGTAACTTTGTTGTGGTGCATTGTTTTCGACATCAGTTCCCGCGAATCCCTCTTTCACATGCCAGATAATAATTACAACAAAATCCTACCATTACCAGGGAGGAGCTCTTACATGCAAGATACCCATATCCTACACATCAGAAGGAGGTTTATCAGGAAACCATGGAGGTGCTCAAAAATCTTCAGGGTGAAATAAAATGTTTAAACGAATAGTCATGAAAGTTAGAGCAAAAGAAGGAAGTAGAGACGGTCCAGTCAGATGTTGATGATCTAAACGAGGTATGTAAGATGTTGCACTAGGAGAATATTATTCTATTACTAGGGAATTAGTTAAAGGTAAGCACTCTGCGTGCAGGTATTGAGGATGGATGATAGATCCTACACACTAATCTACCTCCTCATAGCTTGGATTATGGCAAGGAGATCACCCTAAATGATGCTGTGGATGAGTGGATTTTGAGAAATATATTGATTGACACAAACACGGAAGTTAATGTGCTTAGTTTATATACATGGGTGCAGATGGGCAGACCTATATTACAACCATCCTCTAATGTATTTTTTATATAAAATCAAACTAAGGCAGCCTCGATAGGATTTTTAAGGGATGCATCCATTACTATACAAGGGGCCAAGTTCAATGGGGACTTTGAGTTATTAGTGCTTGCAGAAGTGGACAACTTCCCAACTCTACTTGGGCACCCTTGGTGTTATGCAAATAATGTTGATTTATGGTTCAACAAGGGGTATATAAGTTTTGAGAACAAGGAATAACGAGTTATTATCCCTTTGATAGATGGGAAATCTGCACCTTATGTTGAACCTTTGAGTGAGGAAAACTTGAGCAAAATTTATGTGTGCGTCATTCAAGATCCAGAAGCACTTGAGCCATCTAAGGAAGGAATCATCTAGTGGGATGATGCGTAGTCCATTAGTGATGCTACAAATATTTCTCATGATAATTGGGTGCATGGCACCTATGAGATGGTTGCGCATGAAGTAAGAAGTGCATCTAAAAACGGAGGCATACCTTGTTGTATTAGGAGGCTAAGTAACAACCTTATACCCCGGTACACTAGCAAAGGAGATCCTAGGGTATTCCTATGCACCATGGAAGAATAGTGGAAGGATCAAGTGGACAGAAGAAATATGTTAGTGTATACCCTGCGTGGGACAATAGCTTGCTGGTGGATGGTTCACAGGGATAATATCATAGAATGGAATAAAGTGAGAATTTCTCTAACAACCTGGTTTCTCAGGAGTAATGCGCCTACTCAAATATGCACATATCATTGTAATCATACTATTTAGTACCACATTTACGTGGTTATGCACGCACTTGGTATGTTTATGCAGAACTACATAGGGAGAATGGAAATTGGCAAGACTTGACTACAAGAATGATCCATACTTTTGACTACTTCTCCACTAAACCTTCAGTGAAAGAGGCATTAAGAGTTATGGAGTGATTGACTATGGGAGATAGTGCAAAGGCTGAAGAACTCATTTAGGATTTATTTGGCGAGGAAATCCCAGGAGCGTGTTTTTATGAAGTAGATGAGACAAATGCCAAACTACTTGAGTGTGCTTTCCTTGAGAAGGAGAAAGGAAATATGGTCTATATAGTGGATGAGGAAGAAGTAGAAAATTTATACATAGATCATTTAGAGGGTACACACAAAGTCTTAGATAGTGTGGTTAAGAAGGAGCATGCCTACCATGAACCTATGAAGACCAAGAAAGTGAACATTGGCATAGATGTTGAACCTAAAGAGGCCATAATTGGAGACTATTGGTTTAATTCTGAGGTGGCTAAGATAATTGAGTTACTATGCAATCTTCAGAACTTATTTCGTATGGGCTACCATGAGTTAAAGGGAGTGCATGAGTCTTTGGGTGAGATGAAGATTAGTTAAATGAAGGTGTGAGTTCAATTAGGAAGAGACTTTACAGGATGAACCCTAACATGTGCATAAAAGTTAAAGAATAAATTGATAAGCTGTTGAAATCTGACATCATTAAGCCCCTAAAAGAATTAGAGTGGGTTATCCCCATGGTAATCCGTATAAAGAGAGATGGTCGGATTAGGATTTGTGTGGACTACATAGAGTTGAATGTTTCATGTGTGATTGATTCTTTTCCTACACCTTTCACCAAGGAAATATTAGAAGGTGTTGCAGGGCACAAAATTTACTCTTTTACAGATGGATTCTTTGGGTATCATCAGGTAATAATTACAAAGCACAATCAAGAGAAGACAACTTTCACCACTGAATGGGGAATTTTTATATACATGGTGATGCCCTTTGGACTAAGGAATGCACCTGTAGTATTTTCATGCATTGTGATTCAAGCATTCCAGGATTTTATTCACAAATTCTTGTAGGTTTACTTGGATGATTAGATTATATATGGGCTTGTTGAGGATCATTGTGACAACTTGCGATTAATGTTTGAGAGGTGCAGATAGTTAGGGATCTCTTTAAACATCAAGAAGTGTGTATTTCCTACACCTTTTGGAGCTTTGCTAGGGAACAACATCTGGAAGGAGGGTTTATTAGTAGATCCAATGAAGGTTGTAGTTATCTTAGGCCTGGAGGAGCCTACCAATTAGAGTGAGGTGTGCAGATTATTAGGCCACATAGGGTATTACAAAACATTTATCAAAGTATATGCTAAGATTGTTGCGCCCTTGGAGGAGTTATTAAGAGGTAAAGGGACATTCTATTGGAGAGAACCATAACAACATGCATTTAAATCGTTGAAGGAGAGGATTACTATGGCACCTATTATGCGCTTTCCCTCATGGAACCAACCTTTTCACGTACATGTGGATGCCTCTGGCATGGCCATTGGCGCAGTATTAGCTCATCCTAGAGAAGGTATTATAGATCATCCTATTTGTTTTGCTAGTATAAAGTTGACTCCTGTAGAACAAAATTATACAACTACAGAGCACGAGGCCTTGTTAATGATCTACGTGTTGCATAAGTTTAGACATTACTTGTTGGCAACACCTTTTGTGTTCTATACAAATCACATGGCATTGAAATACTTGTTAAATAAGCTCATTTTATAGGGGTGCATATGTCGATGGGTTCTATTATTCCAAAAGTTTGATTTTACAGTCATGGTAAAGCCTATAAAAATCAATTCTAGTCCAGAACACTTATCAAGAATTAAATTAGGAGTGGAAATGTAGAAAATTGAAGATACAATGATATATGCATAATTGTACAAGTTAAATTGAGCGCCCTCAGAATTGGAAGATATTGATGTCTTTTTACGCACAGGTATGGTGCCAAAAGGAATGAAATCCTTGGAAAAGAAACAACTTGCAATTCACGTCACACCTTTCATGTTGATCAGTGGTGACCTATACAAACTAGGATGAGATGAAGTATTGCATCAGTGTGTACCAGAGCATGAGCACATGACAACCATGGAAGAGGCTCATGGTGGTATTACAGGTGGACACTATGTAGGTGATGCCACCACGCATAAGATTCTACTCTTTGGTTTATGGTGGGAAACCTTGTACAAGGATTGTAAGGAGTATTGTAAGGCGTGTGATCACTTTCAATGCCTTGGAAAACCTGGGCAAAGAGATGAAATGCCTTTAAGGCCTATTACTAGTGCAGAGCCATTTGAAAAATGGGCAATAGACTTTTTGGGTCCTATTTCCCTAGCCACGCGTAGAACCATATAGCGCTACATCATCACTTGTACAAATTATCTTACAAGGTGGGAAAAAACAACACCTACAAAGGATTGTATAGCGGCTACATGAGCAAGGTTCTTATGGGAAAATATTCTTACTAGGTATGGATGTCCGTTGAGTTTGACAAGTGATAGGGGCACTCATTTCTTGAATGAGAAAATTAGGATATTATTGGATGAATTTATGGTTAGGCACCACAAAACCACACCATATCACCCTCAAAAAAATGGACTATTGAGGCCTTTAACAAGATATTAAGCTAAACCTTGACAAAAATTTGTGATGTTGGAAGGAAAGATTGGGATGATAAAGTTTTTGTTGTACTTTGGGCATATAGAATAACCTACAAAAGGTTGAATAAGGCCACACCCTTTCAATTGGTGTTTGGCACAAAATTAGTTCTTCCCATAGAATTTATGTTACCTTATTTGTGTATTATGCGCGCAGGAGGTCTAGCTGATGAGAAAGCATTGGAAGAAATAATTGACAAATTAATACAACTGGATGAGAGACGCATCATAGCATGTTGGAGTCAGAAGTAGGAAAAGGCCAGACAGAAGGCATGGCATGACAGACACATCAAGGACAAGAAGCTTGAGGTTGGGAAGATGGTGCTTCTTTATGATTCAAATTTTATGTGCCACCTAGGCAAGCTTAAGGTGCATTGGTTGGGACCGTATGTTATCACTCACATACTTGAATCAGGCACTTGCTAGTTAGAGGTGCTTGATGGAACACAGTTACCCAGTTACTTCAACGAGAGTAGGCTAAAGCCCTACTATAAATAATCCTTCTTGGTGTTTGTAATAAGACAATATTTCCATTTAGTATAGATTTCCCTTACTGTATTTCATTTAAAATGTTTCCTTCTTTGTTGCTATGCTTTGTCAATTTAGTTCAGTGTTTTGTGTAATAAGCGCATTTGCACACCAGAAGTTGATCATAATCTGAAGTGTTTTTATGCACAGAGGACTACACATACCCTTGGTGTGGGTGGTTGTCATTCAAACATGGGTACACATAAGAAAATATTGTTACAGGTGATTTCTCTTGTTAAAAAGTGTAGATACTATGAAAAGGTGTTGCTAGAAAGAAAATTACTCCTAAAGAAGACCATAGCTGGAAATAAATGAATGCACAATATAACGTGAGGTAAGTTGTGGCCGTAAAAACTACTAGAGGAAGGCACAGTGGTGAGGTACTTTGGCACATGGAAGCGCACAAAAGGAGGTCTGTAGCCAAAAGGTAGGAAGATGCGCTAGAAGGTTATAATTATTGTGCGTAGGTGTATTGCGCGGAAATTGGGAAAATGGTCAATTAATGAGAGGATTGGCGGTAGGTACAGGATCAATAAATGTGATAAATTTTCCCAACTCTATATAAAGATGTGATGAAGGTTCATTTCTACCTTTGCGATCATGAGTATTTGAGTGAGCTAGTTGTGACCAAACTGAGAAAAACACGTTGAGGTGCAGAGAGTTATGAAACCAGGTGAGGAGAGTAGATTTGTGCACAGAATTAGCTTGCATCCCCATTCAAGAAGGGTTTGAGCAAAGCAGAAGCATGCAAAGAGAAGAAATAAAGTGCCAGGGTTGAGAAGGAGCTAGGGCATGTGGTTTCGAGCTAGGGCACGTGGTTTCGAGCTAGGGCATGGGAGCTTGCTCGACAGAGGAAAAAGGTGCAACTTTGTCTTATCATGGCACTGAGGAAAGCACCTGGAGTAGGAACAAAGGGGAAGAAGAAGGTAGAAACCAAGGTCGAGGATGCTCCTGAAAGTAATTTTTTAGAAATGTAGTATCTAGAAGAAGTAATTATCAGATGGGATTGGGATTCCCATATCCACAAGTGTAAGGTGTGTGACTACAAACATCGCACCACCAAGAACAAGGAAGGAATTGGATGCATTGCTGAATAGAAAGACCAACAAGCAAATGGTTGATGACATGTCAGTTTATGACGATGTTGGAGAGAAGTTTATGAAGAAGGTAGGGGTGTATCAGTTATACGAACTCCCATACTTTGGAAAACAAGAGAATATATACCGGTGGCTTATGAGTAGAGTCCATAAGGGCTTCTTATACTTTGTTGGGCGGTAGTTGAGGATCACAACGCCCTTAATTGCTACGTTGAAAAGATTAAAGGGCACATGGACAGAGGTTAGCAGTGATCTAACTGATAAGGTATCTATCATGGCCACCAGAAAGGAGTTGGGATATATGAAGGGTCCGTGCAGGATGGATATTTACAAGTTGAGGAAGTACCCTGTGGTACAGGCAGCCACACACTTACTCACCAAGTTGAATGATCAGGAAAGGTGGTCACAAGTGAACACCATGTGGCTACACATTGCTAAGAATATTTCACAAGGATAATTTTACAACTTAGCAGGATACATAGTAGATACAATCATTGAGGAAGCATGCACAGGTGAGAAGATAAGTTTTGGCGTTGTCCTGTTATCACTTGTGTTTGTAGAAATTGGAGTGCCTGATGGGCCAAACAACAAAATTTGGGAATACCCCATGGAAAAGAAGTCCCTTGCAGAGAGGTTTGAAAAGTATTTATGTGAAGGATCAATGAGTGGTCCGTTCAAGAAAAGGGTGGAGTTATGGTATGACCGACTTCGTGTGGCCTTTGAGGAGGAATGGTGTATTCCAAAGGAGCTACCCTCAGTGGTGGGAAAGGCCATGCAATTCACGGTATATCAACATTTTTGCATCACATGGTTCATAATGAAGGATGGGACATGGATTCCTTGGTGTAAACTACCATACGCCTTCACAACATGATTCTTCCAAGTAGCAGTACACAAGTTTACCAATGTGCACCAGTTAAGCTACAATACGGACAAGGTAGACTGTGACTACCATACCTTAAGAAAAACTTATGTTTATCCAGGTCAATCTGCCTACATTGAGAGGATTATTTTTGATGTTATAAGTATGAAGCCAGTAAGTTTGGCCATTGGGGATAGTGGGGCCATGCTTATCTATCTCCAGCTTAAGCCTAGATTGGAAAAGGGCCAATACGTGGAGAATGAGTTCATGCTCCCAGGCCCACCTAAAGGAAAGCATACAGTTGAAAATGTGGCAGCTCCAAAGCATACCTCAACCTTAGAGGAAGATGAGGAAGGAGAACTCAATGAGGATAGTGGAGGCTTGGACCACAAAGGCCAGAGGTAGCCCACTGACAAAGCAAAAGTGAGCACGCAGATACTCCTCCATAGTAGCAAGGAGAAGAGGAAGACTTGGATGTAAACATAGTCCATGAGGAATGCCAGTTCAAGAGGGTGTTCAGAAGAACCAGAACCCAAGGCGCAGGGACATCCCAACCTTTACAAAGGTCACCTTGACTCTCCCCTAAAAAATAAACACCTGAGAAAAAGAAGAGAAGAAATTTGAAGCTTAAAGATAATGAGGAGGAGGAGTCAGGGGAGAGCGCGCTAGGAACCCCAGTTCAACCTGAAGATGTAGAAGAGCCCCGGGATGAGGAGATGAGAGATGATGAGGAAGGGGTGAAAGAAGCAGAGGAAGTTGTGGGCAAGCCACCCAGTGCGCCCATTACTACTCAGGAAGGAGAAGGGCCAACTCCAGACCCTAGCGTCAGAGTTCCTAAGGGGCCAAGGACAAAAAGAGAGAGGAAAAGTGAAGAATATGTTGTCCCTAATATGGGCTATGCTGAAGACACAAGAAAAATCATCCACCCATTTTTAGAGCATTGTGGGCTTGAAAGAGTTATATGGGTGGGAGCTGATGGATCCATATATGGCTACTACATGCATAAGGAATCAATTATCTTGGTCCATGCAGACTCATATGGATGAACCAGATTTTGATGTGTGCAAAGAGTCTTGTGTCTCACACAGAGTGAAGAAGGCACCACAAACAGGCACATGACAATAAAACCTACTGTAATGTCTGATGAGTAGGTCAACAATGCCTTGGTCAAGGTATCTGCTGAGGTGGCGTGGAGGAACATTGATAAGGCCACCACCATTTGAGTGCTACTTGAAGATAACAAGGATAAGGCTGTAGAGATAAAGCACTTAAAAGAAGAGAAGGAATGAGAAGAGGAAAATAATGAGGCCTTTTTTAACATGGATGAGGAGCTTGGTGATCACATTCTTAAAGCAAGGCCTCATCTAGAATCTCAGGTTCCTAAAAATTTAATTCTGCTATGCATTATTTGCTCACTTTGGTCAATTTGGTATTAGATGATGGGTCAATTTGAATGCACACGCCAAACAATTCTGCACAAGAAGCAGTAAAAGCAAGGGCCAATATTGTTAGAAAAGTTTCAACTTACGAGGCTTTTCTCCAAACCTTGAAAGATGAGCTGAAGAAATCTGACCAAGCTCTTAATTTATGTGTGGCACCAAATGCCATAATAAGGATCAGAACTATAGTAGAGGACAATGAAGTTCTGAAGGAAATGAAAGATGAAACACTTGGGCATGCTGAAAGGTTAGCACTAGTAAAACAAAAGTGTGAGGCCCTCACAATAGCCTAGGATCACATAAGGATAGAATTGATGAGATTGGGAAACTCATAGTGCAGAAGATGGATCTCATGGAAGGAATGCTGTCAGGTATGGCCAATGTTGTTCGGGTGCTACAAAATGAGAAAGAGAAGATCACTTAGGATGAATTGGATGTCATAGCCACTGATATTCTTGAGAAAACAAGGAACGTGCTAAGTGACTGGAAAACCTTGGAGGCTGAAATCAAAACTGAATATCCAGAGTTAATCCTTCCAGTCAAAGAAGAGGGTGTTGAAGAGTAAACTTTATTCTTTTGTACAGTGTTTCATTCATTCTTTCATTACTTATTCTTTATTGTTGAGACATCAGAAAGAATTCACATTGCTAGGATGGAAATGTACTTTAGTGTGGGGTAATGTTGAGCAGACATAATGTTGCTCTAAGGAAAAGACACATGAAGGATGTGCGTGTGGGAACAAGGTGCATTTGAAAGTGCGGGAAGATAGAAAAAAACATGTATCAGAACACTTTGGATCAGGACTTAGCCGTTTTTGTGGATAAGTACTATTTTTGGAGATAATGTGTGGAGCACACATAGAGATGAAGACTTATGCTCCACGCAATGGTATTTTGGGAACAAGCGGTAGATAAGTGCCATGCATAGTTTAAGCTAATAATAGGATTTCTACTTGGAGTTAACTATAGGACATCTATTGTTAGAGCACTTGCATGTTGTGCATACTATTGTAAAGGCACATGGTTATTATCAGCATGTGACCTATTTTGAGAAGTGCATGGGTGGTGAAGGGAAGGTCCCCACCCCTATAAATATGTATTGATTTGTGTAGTTTAGGGTGGTGAATTATTGTAGAGTTGTGTTATTGGTTTTGATGCACACATGACTCATGGAGATATTGGTATAAGTGTAAGAAGCTTCTTTGTTTTATAGTATTTAATGCAATGGAGTATATTGGTTGGATAATGACATTAGACATAACTGAATCTAGTTCTTGTATGATTAATCTTATCATAGTTATTGTCTAGTTCATTTATTATGATTCTCTAAGATATAAATCTGGATTATGCACTATGGAATGTTTATGACTAGTTATGAATCTGAATATGTTTAAACATCATCATGCTAACATTCTATACAAGCAACTCTAAAGAGTGACCCGGTGTCTTTGCGTGCTTCGGGTGTGTGCTCAACTTAGGTTGAGTGATGTGTCAGTGCACTTGGGTTGTTCATTTCACATATTATTAGTTTATCCTAACATTCCCCCCTTATTACATTGTTTATAAAAGCATCATATTTCCATATAGTGGACCCCCTTATTTCAAACATGGTAAAAAAAATTTACACTCTCCGTATGGCCTACTCACCTTTGAGGTGACATGCCATCTTTGTGGCTTCTTAGTCTTGGTGACACCTTGGTTTTTTCTTGTAGGATTACCACAAACCTGGAAGTGACATGAGTACATCTCTCTGAGAACACCTCGGTGGTTTTTAGTTTCCCTGGATTATGACGAACCCCTATGGTTTTCTAACTGTATGTTCACCACGAACCTGAAGGTGACCGAAGGTCTCAACTATACACTTCGGTTGTTTCTCGGATTTCCACAAACCCATTACACAAGAACCAAGTGCTACGATTAGTGTTTTTTCTCCTCAGAATGTCCTTCATTCAAGAGGTATCAAACTAGAAAATGCTCTACATTTATTATTGAAAACACACAACACACAATGAAACAACAACACGCACAACAAAAAAGCAAACACTAACAAAAACGTCACTAAAGTAGTGATATGACCCCATCATGGTTGACTGACAAGAGGACACCAATTATCCTCCAACCTATGTGTATCCTCCAACCTCCAGTATATTGCTACTTAATTAGCAGATATGGCTTTGAGAGTTATTGATTCAAAACACTTTTACATCTTGTGATCCTTTGTATGCTCTCTACTTCCATGCTCAAGTGGTCACCTTTAAAGATCCATGCTTGAACAGATGTTTGTAAAATAAAAACCCCACGCAGTAGTCATTGGTTCTAATAATCTAGATTGATTTACATGCTTTATAGACAGCAAAACGCCAAGCATTTCCATGAGGGTCTGCACACATGTCTCCTATCTACAACGGTTTCTTCTGCATTTGCCACATCAGCACAAGTGGTCTCATGGCATTGCATTAACCGATGAGATCCGCTGAGCCAGGAAGGCATTGGTCGCTAGCTTGGATAACTGAGAAGACCAGAGATTCATAAAATTTTCCCTGCATTACTATGCTCCGCCGTGAATTTTGGAGCGAAGTGAAAATTTCCAATCATGGATCATATATGAGTGAGCTCAAACAGATTTATATCGCTTGGTCGTTTCCCAGCAACCGATAAAAAATCTATCCGGTCGCACACGATGCACCGTGGCAGTTCCCTTCGCAAGAAACTCTAGATTTGAAAGGGTCAGAAGATGTTAAGAGACAAAAATATTTTCAATTGCCTTTTCCGTCTTCATAGATATCAATGAAAGAACATTAAGGCAGGGTATGCAACAAACAGGTCCTTCCACTACAGCTAAATGTCAAGATGTTTCCACTTTTTCTCTGTTTGTGCCAAATTGGCTATCTCTCTCTTTACGCACAGCACACTCAGTAGCAATACTGAATTGGATTATTGCTTTGATGATAGGTTTTTGGTGCTAGTTCCTTCTGTCCACACATGTCGAGAATGGAAATGCTCCGATACCAATGAAGGCAAAACAAGAATGCAAAAAATGTCGAATACTATAATTTACATCAAAGATGCATATAAATACAAGGAGGGAGTAGTGGTTGAGTAACCACACAGACTGTAACTACGCAACTACCTAGACAGGTCCACATAACCACCTCAATGCAATACATATTGTTGGTTTATACTAACAAAAATAAGTTTTCATTTTAAAAAATTGACGTTGGCACATTGTTGTTCTACTATAAAATAAGAAACAACGTATGAATAAAATTAAGAAAAACACCATATTTTTTCCAAACAATATAAATAAAATTTACATGTATTCTACACTCTAAACACAATAGTTCGTTAGTTCGTGGAATTTCACGAATGTGTACGGTTTTGTGGAAATTACCTACGGAATTTCAATGAAACTAAAAATTCACGTTTATAAAGATACAACAATTGCAAAAAAGTGGGACACACTTATATACTTTCACCAAATCTAAAAATGTATTTCTTAATGGAGACTTACATGAAGAAGTCTACACGACTCCACCAGAAGGTTTTGTCATACTTGGAAAAGAAGAAAAGGTATGTAGACTCATCAAATCACTATATGTTCTTAAAAAGGTTCCCTAGGCTTGGTATATCAAGATTGATGAGCATCGCATTCAACATGATTACAAAGGAATCCTTATGATGCCAACCTCTACCATAACAAGCAAGGGGGAAGATTGTCATTTTTTTTGTCTATGTCGATAATCTAGTCATCACTGGAAGCACAATGAAGATGATCAATGCAACGAAAAAATAAATTAATCGATCATTTGACATGATGAATCTTGGGCTGATGCACTACTGTCTTGGTTTCAAAGTATAAAAAAAGGATAATCATATCTTTGTTTCTCAGTTAAAATATTACAAGACTACGCTCAAGAAATTTCTAATGATGGACTGCATACCCACTGTCACACCTATGGAGAAAAGACTTTAGCTATCTTATACAGATCCATATCCATAGGTAACTGCAACTCTCTAATCAAAATTTGATTGAGAGTCTCATTTACCTAATTTATACCAAGTCAGTTATCAACTTTGTGGTCAACTCTCTTTCCCGATTTCTGTAGGGACCTGAATTTTTTCATTGCAAAGTAGCAAGATGGATCTTGAAATATCTCAAGGGCACTATGGATTTTAGCCTAGAGTACAAAAAGAATGATCAATTCTTCTTGATAGGATATTTATACTCAAATCATGCAGGTAAAACTAATGATAGGAAATCCAAATTTGGATTTTTATTCTTTTTGAGATGTGGTCCAATATCACGGGGAAGCAAGAAACAAAAATTTGTTTCTCGATGTTCCAAAGAAGCTGAATATCATGTTGTAGGTGGAGCTATCTAGACAGCAATATGGCTATGTCACATATTTAAGGGACTTGGACTACTGTAGGATAATCCTAGCACCATGTATATTGACAACGAATGTGTTCTACAACTTGCTCACAATTTATTGTTTCACAAGAGAATGAAGACCGTAGAGGTATGGGTACATTTCATCCGCAAGCATGTTTTGAGACACAATATTCAGCTCCATTTTTTCCCAACATATGAGCAACGAGATGATATCTTCATGAAGCCACTTGCATGTGAAAAAATTGAGTTGGTAAGAGATTTCCTCTCCTCTTCTATTGAGACAATGAAAAATTAAGGGGCGAATGTCAGGTAAAACTCTAGTTAATGGTAATTTTACATTAGCATTTACCATAGTTACCATATGTAATTCATTTGTTACTTGGGTAATTAGTTGCTTAAATATGGTTATATGGTTTAATTGTTATAAAACATTTATTTGTCATATTATATTCACGCATGCAATTTGGTTTGGTTGTTGCACATATAAAACTAATTTGTTTTTCTATATATGGATGTGCAATATCTATAAGCATTGCAACCTTTAATTTCCCTAGAATGATTTTTTTTTATCAATATAATTATCAGCAAGCTGTCTCCCTGTTTCTCACAGTAGAGTTTCTACTGTTAGAAGCCATCACTTATAAGATCCTAAAAACCCTAGTTCTGATACTAAATTGTTTGAAATAGATGCAAATAAAAAAATATAGAACAAGGGAGTTAAATAACAACTCATAAAATATAATATATGCTTATATTAATCTAACAAAAAACTAGCACGCAATAGATAAACTTCTTGAGTTGTTGCTCTCTCTCTGATGTTTGTTGTATTATTCTCCTCTTTTTCTTCCATATGTTGTTGAAAGATATATATTTTCTTCACCCTAAAAATGAACTGTTATCTAACTCACTAAAAAGAAAACCAACCTTTTTCTACATAAAAGAATACTTTCTGTCCTAAAAGGGGATTCAAAATTGGGTTCTCAAAATAAGATTTCAAAAATAAAAGAAAATTTCAAAAAGGTACGGGTTCAAGATTACATTTTTTAACACACCCCCCCCCCCCTTAATCTTGAGCATTTACACACTCATATATAACCATCTTATGGATCAATAGACTTCACAAGAACTATTGTATTCACTTTAAGAGCTAATTGTAAACCCCTAGAGTTGCATGGCTTCGTCTCTAGAGCTAATACCCACTATTTAAAACATGCCCAAATTTCTGTAAAAACATTCAAAGCTATCATTTGACAAGGACTTAGTAAATATTTTAGCAAGTTTCTTCTCTAACTTACAAAATTTAAGTTATATCTCACCTTTTTCAAATAATTCTTGAATAAAGTGATACTTGATTGCAATATGTTTGCTTCTTCCATGAAAAATGATATTCTGTAATAAGGAAATGGAAGATAACTTATCAAAAAAGATAGTAAATACTTTGTTTTGTTACCCTTACAAATATCATAGGATTCTTTTGATTCATATAGCCTAACATGCGGCTAAATTTGCAGCTATATACTCGGTTTTAGCTATATCAAGTGAAACAATTGGTTTTTTCTTTAAATCCCATGAAATATCTCTTGACCCAATATGAAACAAATATTTGGATAGGTTCTTTCTATCATCAAGACTACCTGTCCAATCATTGTCTGTATATACAACTACATACAAAATTCCATATTTCTTGTGCCATTAATATACCTCAAAAACCTTTTACCTATTTATCAATATGTCTCTTTTAGAGTCTCCATGAACCTAAAAATCAATTTGACTACATACATGATGTTCGGTCTGATTACAATCAAATACATCAAGCTTCCTACCATATTTTTATACTGTGTGGCATCCACATTGTAGATGCAATCATCCTTGTGAAATTTAAAACTGGATTCAACTCGTGTAGATGTCAGTTTATGACCCAACATTCTAAATCTCTCAAAAAATTCCCTTGCATACTTAGATTTTGACAACTTCAAATTAGGTTAACTTATCCTTGAATGGTTCTCTGGTGAAGGATTCTAACATCATGGACTTATGCGTCATAGGAGTTACATTCCTTATTTGGAATTGTAACTCCTCCTTTAGTGACATCATATGCGTCAGTCACGTCATATGCGTCAGTGGCATCATTGATATTTTTTCCTTGTTTAGGCATGGGGGTTACACAGCACCTCTATTTGTACTTCCTTTTTTCGATCTATGAGGATGAGTAGACCTATTTTCTTACTTGCATCTTCATTCCAATGATTCGAATCTTGCTTATTGCGTTGGAGCTTGACGTTACCATCGGAATGCAACTGCGTTGTGGTGCATTGTTTTCGACATCGGTTCTCATTTTTCCCTCTTTCATGGTATCAGAGCTGCACGGCTTGCCATCACACCAAAAGCTCAAACTGATGGTGAAGAGGGATCTCATCGTGTTAAATAGCTGCTACGCCAACACCCTCCCACATGATGGAGCTGGGTATACACCCAATCATGCCCAATAGCATTAGGAGGCAGTGACACCGGGAATTTCCTAGGAGGTCACACATCCCCGCACTACTCTGGGGTTGGCGTGCTTAATTGGCTGGTATCAAACACAATGTATGATTTTTCGTCACACCAAAATCTTGAACTGATGGTGGAGAGGGATCTCATCGTGTTAAACAGCTGCTACGCCAACACCCTCCCGCACGATGGAGCCGAGTATACACCTTATCAGGCCTTTAGTTGCCGGGCCCCATTGACACATCTTTCTTAGTTGTCTAGGGGAGTCTTATTTTCTGTTATGGCTTACCATTACCTCTTCCTGAGCTTCGATGAAGGGGGGTGTTGGTGTGTGTGACATGTCTAGTCATTGTCCACATCACTTGGTGGGTCATCTTGCCTTACGAGAGTCATAGGTATTAGGAAGTCAAATGAAAAGTGGCAGATTCTGTCATAGAATCTATCATTGTCATTTGTGTCAATGCGTTATAGGAGTTACATTCCTTATTTAGAATTGTAACTCCTCCTTTAGTGGCATCATATGCGTCAGTCATGTCATATGTGTCAGTGGCGTCATTGATATTCTTTCCTTGTTTAGGCATGGGGGTTACACAACACCTCTATTTGTACTTCCTTTTTTCGATCTATGAGGATGAGCAGACCTATTTTCTTACTTGCATCTTCATTCCATTGATTTGAATCTTACTTATTGCGTTGGAGCTTGACATTACCATTAGAATGCAATTGCGTTGTGGTGCATTGTTTTCGACATTGATTCTCATTTTTCCCTCTTTCAGATTCTCAATGACGTGTTACTCTTCCAGCTTGTGCATTACCATGGTCAAATAACAATGTTATAGTTGATCAAATACCAAGGTCTAATATTGACATTTACTTTTTGGTTTATTAGTTTTTAGAATTAACAAATTATTTTATTAGCATTTATAGGGATTGTGTCTTTAGTTGTGTTTGATGATATCGCGAGTCATTTATATAATTTTGTATGGCTCAAAAATTAAATTAGTGTTAGTGTTATTGTTTATATCACATGTCATGGTTGAGAGTGTTGTTTGAAAAAGTAGTTATATGTTACTTTTCCTTTCTTGTATGAGTTATATTCACATGAACATCAAAATTCATAATGTGTTGTTATCTAATGAGTAACTCATTCCATCAGTATGTTGTCTATAAGTTGTCAAAACCCAATTGTATGTTGTCACTCTTGTCACTATCAAAAATCATTAAATGTAAAATTTTTGTTATGAATCTATTATCATCAAATTGTGTCAATTCAATTTAATTTATGGTTTATATTGAGTTTCTTTATAGCCTCATTAAAAGTCTTTTGTTAGTCGAAGTTGTCTAAAGTGCCAATAAATAAAATATTTTTCGAAAAAAGAATTTCCTCACAAATTATTTTTTCAAGAGAACCGTACACCCATTTTGTAATGAACAGGTCAACTTTATTGGGGGGAATTTATCTATTCTAAATTATATGTACTAAGTTTCAACATCCCATTTACTGAGTGAGCAACACTAAACATGAGCTAAAGGAAATGGAGGAAAGAGGTTGATAAATGACCTCTCATCAATCACTAGCAATGTGGCCACAAAATTACATTAGTGATGACCACTTGTGCCAAAATGAATAAATACTAGATTGGTAACTAGTTGGAGTAGATACCAATTATGCCTTTTGAAATTAGAGTGAAAAAATGGTGGCTACATACGAAGACAAGGAGGACCATTTCCTTTTCTATATCTTTGTTTTCAGTTTTTGTGTGTTTGAAAATAAGAACAAAAGTGCATACCTATTCACATGATGTTTAGTTCCTTGTTTTCCCTTGATGTGATGATGATGCAAGAGATTCGGACCACGAGTATTGAAGTGCTCCATATGTTCTTGACAAAGTAGGTGGTATGTGATGTTCCCACTACCTTCAATTGGGTAGGTTAATGTTCCCAAATTTGGTTGATATAGTTCCTTATTCATGGTTGATACTCCAATGGATTGGTTGAAGAAGTGCCTAGTTATAAGGTTGATGTGTTCCCACAATCAAGTGTAAGCGCCAATGTGGCACGTTGGAAGGTCAACACCATTTGCAAGCTTTGGAGTGGCAAGTTGTTTAGTTAGAAGGTGGTGTTTCTCCTCATGTTAGTATGTAGGGGGGGATGTTAGGGATATTGTGTTAGTACTCACATGAAAGTGTGTGAGTTAGTTAAATAATTGTACATGTGAAGAGATTAATTTGTGTAATGAGTTGTTAGTATCAACTCATAGTTAAAAACAATATGTGTGTGAGTTAGTAAATATTAATAATAGATATTATGAGAGTTGTAAAAATTGTCGTAATGGTCTCGAGGTGAGAATAATTATAAGAGATTACCATCATAGAGATATGGCCCTATAAATGAAATGTCTGTCACATAAGACCAGATATTTGAAGAAGTGTTTAAGTGTTTGCTTAAGTCTTGTTATGTGTGTTTACTTTGTGAAATTGTGAGATCTCTGATTAAATTTTACAAATTCTAATATAACAAGGAATTAAGTCGGTGTGGTCTTTTTTGTATCAATATAATATGAAGCAAAAGATTACAAAATTTCATTAATAAAAAATCAAATTCAATCAAAAATACTAAAGAGTACAAAGATAACTATAACAACCAAGACAATGATTCTTTAAAAAGTTAATACAATAAATATTTATCAACCAAATATATTTTACTATTGTTTTTAAATAACTTTGAATACATAATGTTCTAAAAATCATATTTTTATACAAGTTTGAAAAATAAAGGTTTGAAGCCCTAATCCTAAACCATTTTATATGTTAAGCCCTTCGACAAAAGAACAATAAGCATAAATGATTTTAAGAAAACATTTGTCAATGAAATTTGATTGCTAAAAGGGAGAATATAATTAAATGTGTAAAAATTTGATAAGTGAGTGATCTTTCATTCAATAGCTTAAGGATTTAAAGCAAGGCATAAAGACGGACAATTGTTTACTTTCTAAGAGATAAAATACATCAAATGGAAATTACATATAAAAGAGTAAAATGGCTTGTTGATTATATATTAATTTTGAAGATAAATAAGTTTTTTCGAACATGAAGCCGAGGTCAGCCATCCCCATTTTTTAAAAATAAAATATCAAATTAACAATATATAGAAGTAAAATTAAAAGATGGTTAATAAATAGTTTTTAAAATCTTAACATTGATGTGATGTTATACTTAACATGTATGATTTTAATATTTGGATGTTTTTGTTTTTTTTTGTTTTTTTTTAATAATTTAGATGGATAAACGAATATTTTGTGATTCTGAGTTTTAAATATCAAAATTCAAATACAAAATAAACATCACCTATCAAGTAAATCACGAGATTTGAACTTAAAACGATAAGATGTTACCATAATAATTATATATACTTAAATTAATACACGTGAAAGCGATGAGAGGTTGCCCCAACCTGACCTTACGCTACCACGTGCATTCGAATATTTTTTAAAAACACCTAATTTAATCCCATAAATAAACTTAAGACTTTGCATGAGTTGCCAGTGCCACCTATTAGAAAAGACCAAACGGTCAATTTTAGATTAGTATAATGGTCAATTTGCTATTAATTACCGCGACCAATTTAGAAAAGGCTGAATGGTCAATTTTAGAGGCTGTAAAAACAGTTTCTCAATCTCCACCACACCTTTCCTTTTGCCAAATATCTCCTTCTCTTCTCCCAGTACGAAGCGTGCCAAACTTGTCCACCTCTGCCAAATTACGCACCTTACTTTGACAACGGTATCTATTATTTCCCTCTCCTTCGAGGCGGCTGTAGCTATTTCCATTTCAATTGCCCGAAAATATAGCATACCCAACAGTACTGATCCCCATTCTCTGTTTCTTCAAGTCGTTTCAAGGCCTGAATATCATATACTTTTCATTCGATAATGGCAGGGCGCAGAGCAGAAAAGAGAGGTATTGTTTTGTTATGTTGTTTTCTGTTGGTGATTGCAGCTGCTCAGGGAAGAACCCAATTCATCCACGAACACAATTTGCAGGAGCCATGCGAAGAAATTTATGTAGTCGAGGAGGGAGAAACTCTGCAGACAATAAGTGAGAAATGTAACGCTCCGTTTATTTTGATGGAGAATTCCCATATCCAAGATACAGATGATCTTTCACAGGGCCTCGTTCTCAAAATCACATCCTTCACCACCCAGAATCATGATCTGCCATTTAAGATGTAAGTACGTTACATATGATGTAAGAATTGCGTGAGCAAATATGTCCAGTGAACTGGGTTTTTGTTTTTTCTTTCGAGTTGTTACAGTTGGGTATAGCGCCGCCTCTTAGATGTATATGGGATGCTTTGGCGGTTTTATGTAAAAAGAATTTCAAATTTATTTGAATTTATAAATTGATTGGTTGCTAAATTAATATGTTTAATTGTTTCGTTTTCTGGACACTTCTCTATTCTCATAATCTCGAAAAAAAAACAAAAAACTATATGAAAGATTATGAAAAATACTGTGAAAGTAGGCGTGTTTCAAATAACATATGCCTTTTTATTAAGTTCTAAAATTCTTATTCATTTAAAAAACAAATTAATTTTATATTAATGGATGGTTTTAGTCTGCAATAATATATATAATATTATAAATCTCAATATACTAAACTCTAATATATTATCATGATCTTATATAATAGAAATTGTTTCTGTTTGGCTTTTCTCTTTCTTCAGTAATTTAATAATGCCCCCCCGCCCCCCACCAAAAACTATGTTCAATCTACTGTACAGCTTAAAATTGCTTCCACAACTCCCAAAACAATCCTACTCTTACGTTGAATTGATAAATTCTCTATTATATTATCCGAGTTACTTCATCCTCTTTTGATTTCTAGTTATGATAATAAAACCATCCATATTTCGAGAAACAAAGAGGAGCATAGAAGCTGTTTAGGATATCAGATGCAGCTATATTTCTTGTATTTTAAAATATTTTTGTAGGCGAACCTCGGGGAGGAGTCTCATGAGCAGTAAATTATCCTCTATTTGGTAGTGTGATATTATTCGAATTTGTTTAAATTGTTAAGCTGTTAATTTTTTCTGGCATTGTTGAAGCCATTTTTGGAGTGTAATTTGTCTACTTTTGTAAATATTGAATTATACTTTCTGTTTATATTAATGTATGGGGAAAAAAATCCCTTAACAAAAGTGAGTATCTATATATAAAAATATATATAATTAATTGTATATATAAAATATAAAAGAATTTAATGAAATATTTTTAAATCCAGTATTAATAATTTAATTATTTTAATTATATATCATTTATTTTTATAATAGAGCAATTATGTGGTTATCTTTTTATTATTAAATCCAATGTAAAAATAACTAATTAGACCTAATTACCTATTATAAATGTTAAGTTACGATATTCACACATCTTCATTTTATTACATGGCTTTTAAAAACTTGTGATATCATGACAAACATTTGAATTTGAACTTGTGATATCTAATAGAAACATGTGTACTATTCTTGTAGATTTTAGGAGCATTAGTATATTCTTCTAACAAATGTTTAAAAATGAAAACCTAAGTTTTAAGTTTTGTTCTCCTGATTTCTCTCTTTTCTTTCCCATAACTCACAAAATTCTAGATGTGCAAATAACTCGCAAAATTCTAGATGCGCAAAATGATTGTACGCACCATAATTGACCATGCCACATTACAATCATCTCTAAACATGTATAAATAAGAAAATCAAACTTCCTTCAATAAAGGAATATTTGTGGAATGTAAATAATGGATAAGAGGTGCTATAAGAGTGATACTATTTTTTCACAATTTGGTAGCTAGTTATCAAAAATAGAATATGAAATACAATTCTAAATGACAAGGCCTGCAAGTAGACTCAGAAAAGTCAATGCAAAGAAATAGCTTAGAATAAGATTGTAGTACTCGTTAGATGTTATGACCAGAACTGTAACCATATATTTCTCGAAATTGTTAAACATAGAGATTCTAATTGCATGACCCTCCTCATCTAATTATTGGCTCTGAAAACCTTACTCGCTATTCTAAAATTCATTGTGGATTGCTAGGAAAATACTCTCCCTCCTCAAAACCCTTATTTAATTACAACACCTTATAAATCCAAGTCGATGAAGAGTATTTTCAAAGTGTAGTGACAGTAAGAGCATGGTCCCATGCAAAGGGAAAGCTAAATTTTTTGAGTAGATGTCGGAGAGAAAAAATAGGATATGTTATCATTAATAGGCCGGTCACATGATTTTTTTATGTTTTTTGTAGAGATAAAATAGGAAGTTTTAGCACTAGCAAAAGTAGGGTCCCATGCATCCGAAATAAAATTTCGGAGGGAAAATTGAAAGGGAAGCTTAAACTAAATGCCAAGTGTAAAAAAAATCTCTAAATTTTTTTAAGTAGCTGATTTATTTTTGCGCCTGCAGCTGCTTTTGGGGCTGGAAATCCTCTCCCTAAAGTATAGTTGCTGAGAAATTCTAGGAACTTTGTTGGGTTTTAGCAACATCAAATTTTTTTTTTTGTATGGGATCATATTTCCCAAATAAATAGGAGCAGTAGCCCCCAGCATGGGACCATGCTATAAATGTTCTTGATCCTTGTACGCAACATCCCAAACTTGTGCAGATTATTGTGCTCCAAATTCGAGTCTTGTGTTGCCATATTTGGTGAAAGCCAACGGTTATTTTCATGCCTGATTTGGAATTTAGATTTTTGTTAATTACTTGTTTATTAATTAATTTACAACTATGGATTAATCGTGTCTTTCAAAATTCCATAGGTATTTATAATAATTCATTAATAGAATTTTTATAAATAGTGTTAATGTTGTCAAGAAAAGTTTTAGCCAACTAGACTCATATTAATTCACTTGAATGTTCAATGTCTAGTCACTCAAATAGTCTTAGAGCTAGTCTATGTTAAAATAAATCAATATATATCACAGGAATTAAAGTAAGAGTCGCCAAAATAGATAAGTGAAAATTCTTTTATTTATGGATGTATTTTTGGGTGAATGTGATGAAATATGTATTTCAGTTTTGTAGGGGGGTTTTAAATAAAAAAATATACACAATTCAATTTCAAGATCTATCTTATTGAATAAGTAGCATATTGTTAGAGGACAAAGGCAATAAACATAGCAATGAGGACTTAATCCTTAATCTTTGTTTTCTTGTATTTGTATGGTGTGATGAAAATAAACTAACAATTACACGTGAATTGTACGATGGAAATGTTGAAGGGAATCTATTAAAAGTAAATAGGAGGGAGACAAATATTGGGAGAAGAAGAGGGGTATAGAATAAGGGTTTTGAGGGTGGAGAAGAGTAATGGTGGACAAAGTGCAACAGGTAACAATGGGAAACTCAATCCTCCAACAACAATTGACATATATATCAATCATTGAAAATTTAATGTTATTGAATGGACAACATTAATTTTTTTAGGTCCTTGACGAGGACATGAAAGGAAAGTTGGAAATAAATAGGTACAAAGTAAATACTTGCGGATTAAACATAAAAAGTAACAATCTAAAATTAAGTTGAATGAAAAGTTAAAACCATATGTTCATTCCCAACACATAACAAAGAAATGAATATTAACATTTGTGAAAGATTTGATGGAGAAAATTTGATAAAGAGTTATTGGCATGTGTCACGGCTTGTCCAACTGCACTAACACAAAGAGTACCATAAAAATGAAAACATTACATTAGCATTCACATCCAAAGTTAAAACCCTATGTTCATATCCCTGAAAACATTACACCAGTATCCCATCCAACGTATATTACACGTTATGTGGATTTGCAAACAATGATGCGTCCCCGTCTCGCAAAATACAAATCTGAATCTTTGACAAGACCTAGATACCTATATCTTCACAGAATTTAGGAAAAAAAGGAAAAACCTGCTGTGGCGTTTTATGCACTGCACGCCACGGCAATGAGACTGCGCAAAGTCCAACAACGAAAAGATACAAAGTTTGGAGAGCCTTTGTTGAGTTGATGTAAGTTTTAATTGCCACTCCTGCAGTGTAGCCAACGAAGGTTGCGGGCAAAATAAAACATGAGGATCTGCAATGATTTCCTGCTTCTCGAACTACATCTCCCTTCATCACTCGTGCCAAAACACCTCGTTCACACGCCACCATCTTTCCTGCCGTTGAGACACAAGTTTCCACTCTCTGTGTTTACATGGACCAAAGGTAGGAACTCCGTCGGGCCTTTGCTAAGGTATAAAGACTCTCCATACAGAACAGTCCCGTCGCCCAGTTTCACGGTGGCAATGAAGTTTCTGTCCATGGTGCTTGCGCCCAAAGCACATATATATAACTCATGATTCCTCCTGCTTCTCCAGCCATTGCTGCTGCTGATCGCGCCTGCAATATTATTATCCATTACAGAGCAGAGTAAGAGGGGACCCATGGAGAATATTTTCAGATAGTTTGATGTTCAGGTCCCTCAGTAGGGGAGGCTCCATGTGAACATTAGATATTAAAGTCGTACCTGAACGACCAAACCACCCCTGCCCTTGATCTCTGCTATATGTGTCAGAAGGGGAGGCAGTTCCTACCAGGGGGAATGCCTTGGGCAATAATTATTGTCCAAACAGGTGGATATGAGGAGCAATTGTCTACTATGTATCCTCTAGTGGTACTTCTAATTGATATGTCAGTGATAAACCCAACACTCACTAGAAGTGAGATTGCCCAACCACCGCGCTGCAATACTAATTGATATGTCAGTGATAAACCCAACACTCACTAGAAGTGAGAGTATGAATAATTGTATTTATGTGTGTAGGTTATCACAAACAACAATTGTCATGAGTAGTAGAGTGCATCCCTATATGTGTTGACATATATGTCTTTTACTAATACGATTGGTATGGTTCTTTTCCCTATATCCAAAACATATAGTTTTTAACAGTACAAGAATGAAATTCTATTCAATGTGATTATAAGCTTTTTCAAAATCCAATTTGAGAAAAAGTGTTCACTATTGAGAGGCCTAACCCCACTCCATGTCTTCCCATACCACAATGATGTTATCAATAATATATTGACTTTTAATAAATTTAGTCTTCTGTGGTGTAACAATGGTTGGTAAAATATGGCCGATGCGAATAGCAAGAGATTTGGCAATATTTTTTTTATAAGACATCCAACAAGATGATGAGCCACTAACTAGAGATAAGTTGAGGATCACTGAACTTACGTATGAATTTTATGTTTCCTTTATTAATAATATCACCTAATAAATTAAAATGTAGAGGTTCACTCTAAAGTTACAAAAAAATAAATCAAGACTAATAAAATTCCAAGTTACCTTATAATATTTACAAGGAAAATCATCAATTATGGGTGCTTTTTTATCGGCCATACATGGCAGGGCCAAATCCACCTCATCAAGTCTTAGAGGGGCATTTCATTAAATATGAGCAATAGGAATTTTTTTAACAATAAACAACATCAAGATATTGTTGTAGAGGAACCTTCATTTCATTTGAAAACTAGTCTTAAGATTGGAAGACCGTTTTCTAATGCTCTACAAATTAATAATATTTATAGCAAGCTAGTGACTATTATTTACAGCCTTTATGGCTTTAATCTACCGGTGGGATGTTTGGCTTGGAGGGATATGAAAATTTCTTTAGAGGCCTATCTTCCACCTTGAGCCAGTGGAGTTGAGATCGGATTTGAGCCCCTCTTGCAACATAAGCTCATGCTTACGTCTATCCGTCTAAGCTTCAAGATGGAAATCAAAGGGATTGTACTTCAACAAAATTGAAATTTGAATTTTTTGTTGAGATGGAGGAAGGTATTTGATCTAAAAAAACAAGTTATAATTTTCAAACTTGAATTGCTCACAAGGATCTATGAACTCAATGTCAATTTTACGGACTTCAATTACTCCAAAACTGATTAATTCCTGATTTATTTATGCACCTCAGTATGTTTTTCAATCACAACACTGAAATGTGCATACCTCATTCCGTTGTGGATTATGGATACCTAAGTCCATTTTCCCATTTTAATTGATGAATACTTAATCAAATTAATAAAAATCCATTACTGAAACTATCTAATCAAAAATAGAAATAAAACATCCACAACAACAAAATTGATATTGGAGTTCACCCAAATGGGCTACGTCTCTGAATTCTAGAAAAGAGAATTGACCTATTTAACATCCAATGAAGTACAATTACCCTTCAATAATGAAAAATAGACCACAAAACCTGCAAATGGGTTGATACCAAACCTCATGGAACTCTGCAATTAGCCAGAAACTGTTCCAACATCCATCCGTGACCTCTACAGTGTCTTTGCAAAGCAATCTCCCTGCAACATTACTCGAAAAGCACCTACAAATAGAGAATCTGAAGCATTACATGAAAAAAAATCATGTAGTTGGATTCCTCTTGGAAAAATGAACATTTTTCATTCTTACACTAAGGTCTATTTCAGTCCCTAAGTGCTCCAAAACGGAGGATTTCCATAACTATCTTCTTAAGCCCTATGGCTCTGCTCATGCTAGAGGTCTTCTACTATTCAAATAAAACGAGCTAGAGGTCTTCTGCTCATGTGAAAAATCTATTACAGATACTGATTATCAACCTCCTATCTTGTAAGATTATTTGATCAACAAATATTGGAAAATAACACAACTGTAACTTCACAAATACAAACACATAAAAAAATACCCAACAAGGTGAACACAATATTTTCAGACAATTGTCCTTGGAAAAACCCTCTTAGGGAAAACTAGTACTACAGATGAGAAATATATTAAACGTCAGCAAATCAAGAGATACAAATACTGCTTGCCTCTTACTGGCAAAGCTCCCAAAAATCTCCTAATCCTCCTGCTGATATTCCTCCACTGTTATCTCCAACGCTATTACTGCGCCCTTGCTAACACTGCAAGACTACTTGCTAACACTGCAAGTTTCTCTAAAAACTTCCTTTTTACAAATGACCCCAATGACCCCCTTATATACTACTCTCGTTGAAAATCAACGGCCAAGATTAATACAAATTGAACAACTGAGATTAAGACAACTCAATAACCATAACAACCTTGGTTATGAGGTGTCACTTAAAAGGATTCAATATTAGATAAAAATTGTTCTTATCCTAACAATATTTGTTTGACAAAAACAACTATTTCTCTAAATTCTAGGCTGTCCAAACTACCCATAACAAATGGATGAGGACAAATAACTGTCCAAGCTACTAACTACTAATATTAACACTCCCTCTTAACGAGGAAGCTATTCTGCATGACACCCAACATCTCTCTGAAAAAGATAAATTTTTCCTTCCCCAATGCCTTTGTCAGAATGTCTACTACCTGCTGATCTGTAGGTACAAATTGTAGCTTAACAACCCCACACTATACACAACCTCTGATGAAGTGATACTTGATGTCTATATGTTTTGACCTATCATGAAACACCAGATTCTCAGTCAACTTGATGCAACTTTGATTGTCGCAGTGTATCACTGTAGTCTCAACCTTCTGACCAAACAAAGCTACTAGCAACTTCCGAAGCCATATAGCTTCACATGTTGCCATGCTAGCTGCTATGTACTCTGACTCTACTGAACTCAGAGCCACAGACTTCTACTTCCTGTTGAACCAAGATACAACTCCTGATCCCAGACTGAAACAACAACCCTGAAGTGCTCCTCTTGTCCATTGTACTACCTGCCCAATCTGCGTTAGTATAGCCCATCAACCTGATTCCTTCACCTCGAGCATATATAATTCCATACTCGATTGTACCTTACAAATAACGTAGCATATGCTTTGCCGTAGTCCAATGCACTCTCTTTGGCTCAACCATGAACTGACTAAGAGAGTTAACTGCAAAAGCTATATCTAGCTTGGTATTGACCAAATACATGAGAGAACCAATCAACTGCCTATATAAGGTGGGGTCTACATCCTTCTCCCTGAATGTGTCTACCTTCCTCCAATTCATGATCATGGGTGTAGACATGGCTTTGCAATCTTCCATCCTGAACCTTTTCAAGATTTCCATGCAATATTTCCCTTTCCCAAGGAAAATCTCTCCATCTTTCTGCCATACCTCCATGCCTAGAAAGTAGTGCATGAGTCCCAAATCCTTCATCTTGAACTCCGCTGCAAGATTCCTCTTACATTCTTCTATGAGCCCCAGTGAACCTGTAAGAAACAAGTCATCTACATATAGAACAAGAATGAGAATCTCACCTCCAACGACCAAGTAGTAGAGATTAGCATCTGCCTCACTCTTCACAAAGCCAATTTCTTGCAAGTAACTATCAATGCGCTCATACCATGCTCTGGGAGCCTGCTTGAGTCCGTACAACGCTCTCTTCAATCTACACATGTGGGTCTCTTTGTTGTGTGCTACAAAGCCTTCTGGTTGTTCTATGTATACCTCCTCTTTCAACTCACCATTAAGAAACGTTGTCTTGACATCCATTTGATGGATCTGCCATCCCATCTGTGCTGAAATTGAGATTACCGCTCGTATAGAAGTATACCTGGCAACTGGAGCAAATGTCTCCTTGTAGTCTATTCCCTCTTTTCTGAGAGAAACCCCTTTCCATGAACCTTGCCTTATATTTCTCGATGCTACCATCTCTGCACCATGCTTGATCTTATAGATCCAACGTGATCCAACCACTGCCCTATCTGTTGGTCTAGGCACTACCTCCCACACATCATTCTGCATAATTGAAGTATACTCCTCAACCATTGCTTCTTGCCACACTTGATGTTGTGCAGCCTCCTGATCACTAGAAGGTTCACTATCTACCAACATACTTACTAATGCAACATAGTCATCATACCTGGCTAGTGGTTTCCCTTGTCTATTACTCCTCCTATGAGTACCCACTAACTCCTGATTATTATTCTGTGTCTGTTGAACCTCACGGTTCTTACTGCCAACTGTAGAGGATGAAATATCAACCTCCATGTCTTCTTGATGCATCTCTTCTTGCACCTGTTGCTCCATACTTTGAAAACTCTCTCCTCTTGAATCTATGCTTATACTAGTAACTGTACTCGAGCTCTGCTGACCTTGACTCGATTGAGTGATCCTTGGATCTTCTGTTGGTTGCTTACTCTGATCATCTACTGGCAAATCTCTAGACCTTCTAAATGCCTTTTCCTCCATGAACTTGACATCACGTCGAACAATAATCCTTCTAGTCCCTGGAATGAATATACGATATGCCTTAGAGGTTTCACTGTACCCCACAAAGCACCCTCTCTCTACAGTCTGATCTAACTTGGTATGTGTATCCTTAGGAATGTGACAATATGCCAAACTCCCAAAGATCCTAAAGTGATTGACATCTGGCTTCTTCCCAGTGAATGCTTCCCTCTGGTGTCATCTTCCCTAGTACCTTATGTGGAACTCTATTCTGTATGTATACTGTTGTATTGCATGCCTCTGCCCACAGATAACGGGGTAAATCCTGGTCATGCAACATATCCCTTGATGTCTCTGTTATAGACCGATTCTTCCTCTCAGCAACTCCATTCTATTGTGGATTGTAAGGAACAGTCCACTCTCTCTTGATTCCTTCTCTAGTACAGAACTCTTGGAACTCATTGCTTTTGTACTCGCCTCCATTGTCTGACCGAAGAACTTTTATCTTCCTTCCTGTCGAATTCTCCACAAGAGCTTTGAACTCTTGGAAGCGACTGAAAACCTCATCTTTGGTCTTCAAGAAGTATATCCATGTCTTCCTGGAGAAATCATCAATAAAAGTAACTGTAGACACCTATAATTACGCCTAAGCACTTTAAATACTTAAATTGTGCTAATTATCCCCTTTCTCGCAAATCAACGACATATCGTCAAAGGCACTCATTTCCCTCATATCATCATTAATTAATTACACTAAGCTAATTAATTAAGTTTCCTATCCAACAAATACCCTAATTAACGACCTTCCGTTAATAAATCAACTCTTTTATCTAGATTAATTAATTATTATTAATTAATTAGTCTTCCCCTTCCATTTAACTAGTAAATCAATATTTAATTGATTTAATCCCTTTATAATAGCCTAAATCACACTAATATTCTTCTGATTAACTTCTATAAGCTTACACCTACCTATTAGTTAATCACCTTTGATTAATTAAAATACCCTCAACTCCCATGACTTGCTAAACATGTATTAAACCCTTCTAAAGTAAGGTTACCTTTGATAAAACAACCTTATCCATTCCTAATTATGTTTTACCTTTATCCCACATTCATGAGAATGTGTTGAATCATTTATGCTTTGGGCTATATAAAGAGCCCTCCACCTACCTTTTTAACTTACACCTAAACTTCCTTAGAGAGCAAATGTAAAGTATATAGCAAAGAGACTGAGAGTTTGCACCTTGCCCTTTTGAGAGTTTATCATCTTGAAGAGTTAAGCCTCTTTTCTAAAGTGTTTGGGTCATATGGGAGGTGTCAAAAAGGTCGTGTAGCCCAAGTTTGATTAACCCCCATTCCTATGTTCTTGGAATATTAAGGGCAACCATTTTGATAGTCATGGAGCTTACATAGGTGCATTCATTTATTTATTGTTAGAGAATAGAGGAGTTTAGATATTTAGCATTGTTAGTTTCAAAGTATGTATTTATGAATGCTAACATCTAATCCTTGTTTAATTCTTATCATGATGGTGTTTATGCTTTGTTTTAGCTAAATTGTAGAACTATTTTAGGTGGTAGTTCTCGTTTCATTTTATTTAGCATCAAGCAAAGTATACACTTGTCTACTATCATCTGGCATCCCCGGTGGGCATCTCTCACTTCTACTAATTTTTCTTCTACACTCTAATTTCAAGTTTCCACCTAGTCTACTAGTCTTTGATTTTTGGCATCACTTACACCACGCCAGAGAGGGGAAAATGTAGATCTACCTATGATTACGCTAACAAGTAATGTTAAATACTTAAATTGCGCTAATTATCCCTTTTCTCGCAAATCAACAAGATGAAGTGCTATCAAAATTGGACACTCTTTTTCCCTCATATCATCATTAGATTTAATTACACTAAGTTTTCATTAATTAGAGCTTGCTTTATCCAACATTCTACATGCTAGTTTAACGACAATTCCGTTAATAAATCACCTCTTCTATTCTTGAGCATGTAGGTTAATGTATTGATTAATTAATTAGTCTTCCCCTTCATTTAACATAGTAAATGTGGTGGGTTAATGTCAAAATTTAATCCCTTTCTGAATAGCCTAAATCATATTAATATTTCATCTATGTTAACATTCTATAGAGCTTACTTTCTCACCTATTAGTTAATCATGCTTTGATTAATTAAAATACCCCCAACTCCCATGACTTGCTAAACATGTATTAAACCCTTCTTGAGCAAGTAAGGTTAGTGTTTAATAAAGCTGAACCTTCTCCATTTACCTAATCATGTGGTGGGTTACCTGTCAAAATCCCATCATTCATGAGAAAATGTCAAGATTGAATCATGTTTATCATTTTTAGGGCTTACTTTATAAAGAGACCTCCATGCTACCTTTTGTCAATTTCTTGAACATCCTAAACTTATTAGAGAGCAAATGGCAAAGTTAATATTAGCAAAGAGACTAAAAGTCTTGCTACCTTGCCCTATATTGAGAGTGTTATGGGTTCTTGTCAAGAGTTGAAGTCTCTGGTTCTTAAAGTGCTTGGGTCATTATGGGAGGTATCAAAAGGACGTCTTGTAGACCAAGTTTGATTGACCCTGCATGTCCTAGTGCATACCCTTGGAACATTAAGAGCATATGTGTAACCCATCTTCCGATAGTCATGGAGTTTACATAGGTCCCAATCATCTATTTGTTGCGTTAGAGAAGGTATAGGAGTTTAGACTATTTAGCAATTGAAAACATAAATTCAAAGATTTGTATTTATAGAAGTTGCTAAGTATCTAACCCTTGTTTAATTTTTATCATGACTGGTCATTTATGCTAACATGTTTTATGCTAAATTGTATGAACTATTTTAGGTGGTAGTTCCTTGTTTCATTTTATTTAGCAACAAAGCAAAGTATACACCTGTCTACTATCTCTTGCACCTTTTGGGGCATCTCTCAGAATCAAAAACTAACTTTGATCTTCTACCTCTGTCAAAATTGGGACCTATCTACTATCTTTGAAACTTGGCATCACTTACACCACTGCTTATAGGGAGGGGAACCTTGTAGACACCTAGTAATTACGCCCAATGGTCCTTTGATTTGAAATCCATTTCTATATAATTGGCGATAAATTATTATGTATGCTCTCGCAAATGCACCTTAGGGTGATCTTGAGAATCAAAAAGAACTTTAGTCTTCATTTCCCTCATAATCATCATTAATTAAATTGGAACACTTAAGCTAATTCAATTAAGTTGCCTATCTTAAGACAAATGACCCTAATTAACAAAGCCTTCCGTTAATAAATGGTCCTCTCCTGATTATAGAAGTTAATTAATTTCTATATAGTTGGGATTAAGTTAGTGCATGCTCTTCTCTTTCACCTTAGGGTGAACTAGTAGAATCAATATTTAACTTTAGATTTAATCTCTTTCTAATATTTGCCTAAATCGTATTAATACTTCCTCTAATTAACTTCTATGGTTTAAGGAATTAACATCTACCAAGAATATTAGTTAATCACCTTTGATTAATTGAAAATACCCTCTTTACTTCCCATGAGTTTGCTATTATTATTGTGTATTAAACCTCTTCTAAAGTAAGGTTACATTTGATAAATCTTGACCTTATCCATTCCTAATCATGTTTTAATCCTTTATCCCACATTCATGAGATAATGTGTTGAATCCTTTATCCTTTGGAGCTACTACTAAGATCCCTCCACCTGCCTTTTTACTTACACCTAAATGCTTGTCCTTAAGAGAGCAGGAATGTAAAGCATATAGCAAAAACTACTAATAGAGCTTGCACCTACAGCCCTTGCCAAGAGGTTTATCATCTTGAAGAGTTAAGCACTCTAATTAAACTTAAAGATGCTTGGGAACAACATATTCAAAACACTGTCATTGCAGGTTTCGTGTAGCCCAAGTTTGTATTTATCCCCTTTCTCGCAAATCAACGACATATCGTCAAAGGCACTCATTTTCCCTCATATCATCATTAATTAATTACACTAAGCTAATTAATTAAGTTGCCTATCCAACAAATACCCTAATTAACGACCTTCCGTTAATAAATCACCCCTTCTACCTAGACTAATTAATTATTATTAATTAATTAGCTTTCCCTTCCATTTAACCAATAAATCAATATTTAATTGATTTAATCCCCTTCTAATAGCCTAAATCACACTAATATTCCTCTAATTGGCTTCTATAAGCTTACACCTACCTATTAATTAATCACCTTTGATTAATTAAAATACCCCCCAACTCCCATGACTTGCTAAACATGTATTAAACCCTTCTAAAGTAAGGTTACCTTTAATAAAGCAACCTTATCCATTCCTAATCATGTTTTACCTTTATCCCACATTCATGAGAATGTGTTGAATCCTTTATCCTTTGGGCTATATAAAGAGCCCTCCACCTACCTTTTTACTTACACCTAAACTTTCTAAGAGAGTAAATGCAAAGCATATAGCAAAGAGACTAAGAGCTTGCACCTTGCCCTTTTGAGAGTTCATCATCTTGAAGAGTTAAGCCTCTTTCTTAAAGTGCTTGGGTCATATGGGAGGTGTCAAAAGGGTCTTGTAGCCCAACTTTGATTAGCCCCCATTCCTAGGTTCTTGGAGCATTAAGGACAACTATTTTGATAGCCATGGAGCTTACTTAGGTCCATTCATTTATTTGTTGTTAGAGAATAGAGGAGTTTAGATATTTAGCATTGTTAGTTTCAAAGTTTGTATTGATGAATGCTAGCATCTAACCCTTGTTTAATTCTTATCATGATGGTGTTTATGCTTTGTTTTAGCTAAATTGTAGAACTATTTTAGGTGGTAGTTCTTGCTTCATTTGATTTAGCATTAAGCAAAGTATACATGCACACATTTGGCACGCCCGGTGGGACTTACTCCATTGTCCTTTGCACTTAATTTCAAGTTTTTGTAGTTAAGTTTTATTTTTGGTTACTAACCCTCTTTTACACATGTTGATCTAACTTGTTTTTTTTAACATGTTTTGTTGAGTTTGCATGTGTTGGGTCTTCCTTGTAGGTATGAAGGAGGTGAAGTGCTGTCAAAATTGGAATTGAGGGGAAAATTTCAAGATTTCTCCATGTTTTCATTTTTAGAGCTTACTTTTTCAACATTCTACATGCTAGTTTTGTCAATTTCTTGAAGATTTTAAATTCTTGAGCATGTAGGTTAGTGTTTGATAGTGCTGAGTCTTCTATTTACATATTAATGTGGTGGGTTGCTGTCAAAATTTAATCTTGGTGAGAAAATTTCAAGATTTCATCATGTTTTCATTTTTTAAGCTTACTTTTTCAACATTTTACATGCTAGTTTTGTCAATTTCTTGAAAATTTTCAATTCTTGAGCATGTAGGTTAGTGTTTGATAGTGCTGAGTCTTATATTTACATATTAATGTGGTGGGTTGCTGTCAAAATTTAATGTTGGTGAGAAAATTTCAAGATTTCATCATGTTTTCATTTTTAGAGCTTACTTTTTCATCATTCTACATGCTAGTTTTGTCAATTTCTTGAAAATCTTAAATTCTTGAGCATGTATGTTAATGTTTGATAGCGTTGAGTCTTCTATTCATATATTAATGTGATGGGTTGTTGTCAAAATTGAATCTTGGTTGGAAAAATTTGCCCATTTTGCATATTAAGGGACGTTTTTTTTGACATTTTTTAAGTGCATGTCAAGTGCATACCCATGAGCATAAGAGCATATGCGTAACCCATCTTCCGAAGGCCATAACTTTTGCTCCCGACCTCGAAATGACTCCATTTTTTTTGCGTTGGAAAGGTATTGAAGTTAACTATGCAATGAAAACATAAATTCGGGATTTACACTTACAGAAGTTGCAGGTTTTTCTGTTATTTTAAAACTGGTCATTTTCTAACATGTCTAATGTTTTGATGAATGTTGTATTTCCATGCTTACTCGATTTAGATCAAAGCGTGTGTATGCTCTTCTCTTGCACCTTTTGGTGATCTTGAGAATCAAAAACAACTTTGATCTATATCTTTTTAACATTGGGATTAAACTTGGAAATTTAATTATTCATTTTGCTTAAGGGAATGAACCTTTTACAAAGCATTTTTCAACGGTCCTTTGATTTGAAGTTTTCCATTTCTATATAGTTGGGCTAAAGTTTGTGTATGCTCTTCTCTTGCACCTTAGGGTGATCTTGAGAATCAAAAGCAACTTTAGTCTTCATTTTATAACATTTGGTAAATTGGAAACTTCATCTTTCACTTTTGGTTTAAGGGAATGAACATTTATCAAAAATTTTGTATGGTTCATTGATTGAAAAGATTTTATTTACTTTTTAGTTGGATTATTTGTTGTGTATGCTCTTCTCTTGCATCCTTGGATGATCTTGAGAATCAAAAGCAACTTTTAATCCTCTTTTAAATAATGTGATTTTCTTGGAGAACTACTAACGCTTGAGTGCAGGACCTAAAAACGCTTGTCAAAGAAAGGAGGAATCAAAACGAAATCAAAAACTACTAATACAGTTGTTATACAGGTTGCCAAAAGGTGTTCAAGCAAACCACACCTAATTAAACAAGATAAAAAGAACAACATATTCAAAACACTGTATTGCAGGTTTCGGAAAAGGGTACGTCCCTCTCCGCTCAACTGGAACATAACCCCTTTGGCATAACGCCTTAAGCTACAACAATGGGGGTGGTTCCAGGAACCCCAAAGTAGTCCACGCAAGAGGGAACCTTGTGGACGAAACGGGAAGTGCTCCGCACTACCTACTTGACTAGTGATTCCTTTGTGAGATAGAGTTACAGGTTGTCCGTTGTGGCGACCCCAGTGATAGTACACGTAGACGCACTAGTTGCCTACTGTTCTTGAAGGGGGTAAAGTAAAGCCGAGATACTCCCAAACTAGTCAGTGCGACTTTTTGGGTAAATCGCGCTCGCTCGTGGCAACTTTGTAACACCTAGGACGAGAGAACCACCTAGGAGAATATACTTTGGCCAGGAGCCCACTTTGACCACTTTAAAACAGTGTTGAGTTGTGAACCTTCTTTTTGAGAAACGTGTGACGTATTACTTTCGCCTAGTTTTTACTTGCCTTAGGGCGAGGCGAAACTCTGCCGAAGTAAGACTAGCATTTTTTGTCATTTTTTCTTGATTTATTTCCTTCATATTCTTTTGACACTTTGTTGATCAAAAGAGGTGTGATTACCTTTGTGTTGCCATTCGACTGTTTCTCTCACTTTTATGTCCGTTTACACCCATCCATGTTTGCGGCTGGGTTAGTTAAACGTCTAAAGTGAGTGGAGGCGTTTTCACGTCATTTGGTAGCCATTGTGATCTTGATACCCACGTCAAGATCGTCATTGTAGTTAGGCGTGGTTCATCACTGCGGACTTCCATAGAGGAGTTAGTTTGTTTGTCTCGTATCATTACAATTTCGATATTTACGTCTTGTTTCTTGTAAACTCGACATAAATACCTATATTGTACGGTTACGCTGCACACATTCTTAACTATTCCTAGCTATACTTTGAGCTTTTTTTGTTCAGTTTTATTATTACCTCGATTTCAAAAGGTGTTAGGAACTACCATTTGTGCGTGTTATATCAATAACACCTCGATATCAATACTCCACTTTCTTGCAAAGTGGGTTAACATATCTTGGTGATATTGTTGTGTCATTCGCAAATCGTAATTGACACTTTTTGAGATATAGGTCTTAATCAGACTTGAGCTTGCTCATCGTATATCTTGATTGGGAGATCGCATTTAACTTCATGTATTTACTTACGTTTTGTTCATTCCTTTGAACTTGGCATAAGTGGAGACATCTTGTTAATCATCTGGCGTCGTAAATTACTTTAAAACGTAATCTAGGAGGTACTTCATTTGATTAAGTTTTGATACCAAACGATTGTTTCATTGGTGACTTTATCATTCTATCACATTGGTATTCTCACACTGTTAATTTACTCTTAACACGTACATCTTGTGTTTCACTTAGGGGTAGTCATTGAATTTTGAACAAATCTACAACTTACCTTAGTGAAACTTATCACGAAAACATGGCTCCTAAGACGCGTCTAGGGTTAAAGAAACAAACATATGAGGAACAACAGGCGCAAGCTTGGGAAACCTCTAACAGACAAGGGTCAAACCCATTTATCGGACACGATCTAGGACCACTATTTTCTGCAGAAAAGGAAACAGAAGAGATGGTCGATCATAGTGGAAATGAATTAGAATCACCACACGCAAACTTTGATTTTGACCCCACTCTACTAGATGAGTTTCTCCTTAGAAACAAAGATAGAGTTTTGGCACGGGTCATGGAATTAGGGGCCAAATTGCCCATTGAGAAGGAACCAATACTACAAACAAATGACACTACTAAGGAGGAACACCCCCTTATCAATATGGAAGATATTTTAACAGGCGGACATGCTTCCACTTCTTATGTAGAAAATGATAAAGTGGTAGGGCATAGAATACCCCTCATCAAAGTGCCACGAAGAAACAAGATAGAACATGAGACAGGGGAAGAACCTCCACAATACGAAGAGGAGGAACCTTTAGAAGAAGAAGACACAAACCAAGTCACAATCCAACAACAACTCAGTAACTTAAGCCGACAACTAGCTTTGCTTACTTTCCAAGTACAGAAAGACACAAACAAGAATGTTCAAAAGTCAAAGCCTAAGTTTAGGATCCACGAACTCCATCGAGAAAACCAAGGAGAAGAAGACACAGGGTATCATCATGTACACATCCCCGTTTCTCCCACTAAAGAACAATTGCTCGCACAAGAAGTACAATCTATGAAAGCAACGCTTGCGAGCATACAAGAAAGCAATATAGGGAGTATTAGGAAATACCAATACGAAGAACTATGCCCCTATCCTTTTGACAAGACAATGACCCTTCAACCCTTTCCAAAGAAATTTGATATGCCAAAGTTCGACAAATACAAAGGAAAGGGAGACCCAAGGGATCATGTTAAAGATTTCTACATGGCATGTCAAGAGGTGTCTTATAGTGATAATTACCTCATCAGACTTTTTCCTAAGAGTCTCGGAGGTCAAGCATTAGAATGGTTTACGCGCTTGCCACGAGGATCAATTTTCACCTGGCCAGAATTGGCGGAAAGATTCGTGCGTCATTTCTCATATAACATAGAGAGTGACGTCACCATGGCAGACTTGTGCAGCACAAAACAACGCCCAAATGAGACCTTCGCCAGCTTCCTCCAACGATGGAGAGGGATAGCTAGTCGCTTCCCTTGCGCTTTCCCTGAGAAGCAGCTAGTCAGTATTTTCGTCCCTAATCTCAACCCAGATATAGCTTTCCACCTCCAAATGCATTGTGTCCGCACCTTTGAGGAGGTTATCGAGAAAGGGATTCAAATAGAAAAGGCTCTCATTGCCAAAGGCACCCTCAAAACCCAATCTAAAGACAACCAAAGTGTCAAACCCGCTGAAAAGCCAAAGATCTTTAACAAAAACAAAAACGTGGTGGGAGACGGAATCACTGATTCCAAACGTGTTCAAACGGTCCAAACCAGTCAACCTTTTAAACTGACCAAGGGCCCAATTCAACCACCACCAAAGCGAAGAACATTCACCTCCCTCAATGAGCCGTTGTCTGTCATACTAAAACAGTTGGATGCGGCCCACATGATGACCTATCCTACAACACAACCGTTCGATGACAACACTCCTAAACCTTCATGGTATAAGGAGCATGAATACTGCGAAATGCATCGCGTTAAAGGTCATAAAACAGACAAATGTTTGCGACTTCGCCACTATATTCAAGACCTCATTGACAACGGGGAGATAGAGGTGGATAACCCTAGCCACATGCAAACACCTAACAAGAAAATGGGGATTTATAAGGAACCATTCCCCAAGCATGATAAGTCGGAAAAGGAAAAACCGGATCGGGGAGAGTCATCCCAAACCTATAAAGCCACGAATTACTTGTATACCAAGAGAGATAACAATCATTACGATTCACTTATCGGATGTATTCGCTCCCCTACTGACCGTGTCAATACCATCCGGATCAAGGGAAAGGACTGCGCTGCGGTAACAAGGCGTGCCCGCCTCGTGATTCCAGAACCCTCTCTGTTGACCCCACAAACTGGTAAATATAACCTTTTAGAACAACTTGAGAAGACACCTGCTAAGATCTCGATCTTAGATCTTCTCAAGATATCCAATGTGCATAAGGAAATTTTGTATCAAACTCTTCAGGGGTCGGGAGTGCCTTTAGAAGTTGATCCTGCATACCTTCAAGCCGCGGTGGCAAATATTGCACCCAGTGAGCATCTCACTTTCAACCATAGGGAGGTCCCTACTGAGAATCCTACACATAATCTTCCCTTATACATTGAGGTAGTTGTCACCCGCAGGAAAATCAAACGGGTGCTTGTGGACAATGGATCAGGATTGAATATTTGCACGCTTAAGTTGGTCAAACAATTGGGACATACAGAGGTAGATCTTGAGTCCCATATCATCACTATCACCGCATACGACAACGCGGAAAGAGAGTCAGCAGGCACCATTACGCTGCCAATGGAGGTGGGCCCCACTTGCCATCAGACAAAGTTTCACGTCTTAGACTTGGAACTTCCATATAATATGCTTCTAGGCCGACCATGGATCCATGCCATGCAAGCAGTGCCATCAACATTTCATCAATGCATCAAGCTGAAGCATGAGGGACATACAATAACAATACCAGGAGACTCAGAGCCCTTTGCTCATTGTAGAGCTCTTAATAGCTTTGCACGAAAGGGTACATATGCATGTCCCTCCACAGATATAGCTGTCCCTCTTCATTCTGAGGCCATGGAATCTCGAGTAGATTCAAATTCTCTTCGTTCTTGCACTCATGGGGCATCTACTTCAACATCTCCATTTAATTCATGGGAGATGAAAATTCTGGAATATGGCTGTGGGGAGTATAATGTACAACAAGCGCTCTTGGTTTCAGACCTCTCCTTGTCGCCCAAGACTAGAGGTCGACCCAACTACTGCTTCAGGAGACCTAGAGAGGAACATACTATTGGGTCGTTCCTACCTGGAGGCTTGTTAGCTGAGGAAAAATTACTTGATCCACCTACTACTTGGGTCCCTGAGGACACTCAGCCATCTTGTTATCAAACCCCAGAATATGAAAAATCTAGCAGAATGATGTACTCCATGGGCTACAAAGGCCTAGGATGTGGGAGGAATGAACAAGGACAAAGAGAACCAGTCCCTCTTCCACATTTCAAAACAGAAAGATATGGCATTGGGATTCGCCCTTATGGAGCACACCCCAACGATCAAGATGCGACTTGTTCTGAGCATGAGGATAGCTCCGATTATCTAGACAGCGATACGGATTCCTGTTGTAGCCAATATGAGGATCTGGCCTCCACGAACCTTTTCATGAATAATGCTGTCCTAACCATCACCCCCAATGAACCAACCCTTGACCTTGTATACCCCTCCCTTGTTGAATGGGACCAACAACGTCACGTGCCACTAGATTTATTCGAGAATGACGAGGCTATTGCAGAGTTCATGGGCATAAGGGATACAATTCCGATTGGAGATCACAAGAAGGGTTTCTTTATCGACTTAGACACCTGCGCCTACTTCGGCGAGGAGGCTGAACTTCGTGGTCAGCAAAATTTAAAGAAAAGCGAGGGCAAGAGTTCTAAAGAAAAGCCTCGGAAAAAATCAAAGTCCAAGTCACACAGTGAAAACCTCTTTGAGGCATTGGCTGACAAACAAATAAGAAAATCAAAGGACAAACAAAGTGACCACACCAGGGATGAAAATCTCGTAGAGACATCCTTGGATGAAGATCTCAACCTACCTCCCGATCCCACGCGTATGGAGGATTTATCAAAATTGTTAGTTGAAGAAACCATTGATGTCAATATTGGTACTGAAGAAGATCCCAAGATAGTAAAATTGGGAGCATCACTCTCAGCCAGAGAACAAAAGACGTTCACTATGCTACTGCGAGAGTTTATTGATGTGTTCGCATGGTCTTACAAAGACATGCCCGGCTTAGATCCAACTTTGGTCGTGCATAACTTGGTTGTGCACGCAGACGCTAAGCCTATCAAACAGAAGCTTCGAAAGATGCACCCAAGAGTGGCCTTGTTAGTTAAAGAAGAGTTGGAAAGGTTGCTTGCAGCAGGATTCATCAGGCCAATTGATTATTCTGAATGGATATCGAACATTGTTCCTGTCCAGAAGAAACCTATTGGTATCCGAATTTGCACAGATTTTAGGGACATCAATAAAGCTTGCCCTAAAGATGACTTTCCGTTGCCCAACATTGACATGATTGTTGACTCAACCGCAGGGTATGAAATGCTATCACTTATGGATGGCTTTTCGGGTTATAATCAAATTAAGATCGCTGAGGAAGACCAACACAAAACAGCTTTCATAACTCCTTGGGGCACCTTCTGTTATCAGGTGATGCCATTCGGCCTTAAGAATGCGGGAGCAACTTATCAGCGGGCCATGACAGTAATATTTCACGATATGATTCATGACATCATGGAAGACTATGTAGACGACATCCTGGGAAAGTCCAAAACAAGAGAGGAACATCCTATCATTTTGCGGCGTATCTTTGAACGCCTACGTGAATACAAAGTCAGGCTAAATCCAAAGAAGTGTGTCTTTGGTGTGCTATCTGGGAAACTATTAGGCTTCATTGTGTCAAGACGAGGTATTGAGGTAGACCCTGCTAAAGTATCTGCCATCACAGAAATGCCTCCACCTGAGAATATCAAGCAACTGCGTAGCTTGCAAGGGAAAATTCAAGCCATTCGCCGCTTTATCTCCCAGCTTGCAGATAAATGTCACTCATTCACTCATTTGCTTAAGAAGGACATCACTTTCATTTGGGGACCTGAGCAACAACAAGCCTTTGCTTTGCTTAAACAGTACCTGGCTAATCCACCTGTCCTCATGCCTCCCACTCCGGGAGAACCACTTTTGCTCTATATTTCCGCTACGCAATATGCTATTGGTGCACTGCTCGCCCAATATGACCTTAGCCATAAAGAGAAAGCAGTGTACTATCTGAGTCGCACCCTCATCGCCTATGAATGTAATTATCCTCAGATTGAGAAGGCTTGCTTGGCTGTTGTTTTTACCTTTCAGAAACTTCGCCATTACCTGCTAAATACTAAGACCAAGCTCATATCCAAGGTCGACCCACTCAAGTATTTGTTGTCCAAACCTGCCCTCACAGGTAGAATGGCTAATTGGATCATTCTACTCAGTGAGTTTGATATAGAATTTGTGCATCAAAAATCAATTAAAGGACAAGTACTTGCTGACCAGCTAGCGGAAGCACCTTTGCAAAGCATAGAACCTTTGAGTCTGGATCTGCCAGATGCATCTTTGCTCTACATTGAAGAATCTATCGTATGGCAGATACATTTTGATGGATCTTTTACGTTTCATGGTTCAGGTGCAGGAGTGGTCCTTATTACTCCTTCAGGTGATCCTATACCACAGGCTTTCCGCCTGGCCTTCCCTTGCACAAACAACATTGCGGAATATGAAGCACTCATTGCAGGGATGAAGCTAGCCATCAAGTGGAATATTCAACATGTGAAGGTTGTAGGTGATTCACAGCTAATCATCAAACAGGTTAATGATGAGTATAAAGTTAAGGATGACAAGCTCATACCTTATAAGAAGTTGGTGGAAACTCTGAAGGAGTATTTTGTGCGCATTACCTTTGAGCAAATCCCAAGAGCGCAGAATAGATCGGCAGATGCTATGGCAACGGTGGGATCTATGCTTCGTATTCCGCCAGGGAACAATGATATGCCATTCTTCGTAGAAAATCTACGCCAGCCCGCGTATGACATGCCAGAATCTTGCTTGGCTTGTGAGGTTGTTGGTCCCCATTCACCATGGTATGAACCCATTTTCACCTATCTTAAGGACAGTACATTCCCTCCCGAAATCTCCCGCTCTGAAAAGCAGAGCCTAATTCGCCAGATAGCCCGTTACACCCTGTTAGGAGGTACACTTTATCGTCGTGGCTACGATGGGAATCTGTTACGTTGTCTGGATGTGCCGGAGTCAATCCAGGCAATTAAAGAAGTACACGAAGGAGTATGCGGAGCACATACAAACGGAATGGTCTTGGCTAAGAAACTGTTAAGAGTAGGTTACTATTGGCCCACCATGGAAACTGATTGTTGTAATTATGTTAGAAAATGTGTGCTATGCCAAAAGTATGGAAATTTCATCCATGCTCCATCGCAACCATTGCAACCAATCACTACCCCGTGGCCATTCTCCAAGTGGGGACTTGATCTAATAGGGAAGCTTACTCCTACCTCATCTGATGGTCATACACATATCATCACAGCTACAGAATACTTCACAAAATGGGTGGAGGCTGTCCCTTTAACCTATGTCACAGGAGCACAGATTTCTAAATTCATCATGAATCACATTATTTGCCGATATGGTATCCCTGCAGCCATTGTCACAGATAATGGGAAGTCATTTAAGAACAAAACTGTGAAAGGTCTTTGCCAACGGTTCCAAATCAGATTGAAATGGTCCACGCCATATTACCCTCAGGGTAATGGACAAGCTGAGGCAACAAACAAGACTTTGGTAAGGATAATGGAGAAGATGGTTAGCAAAACTGGTCGAAACTGGCACCTACAAATCCACCCAGCCCTCTGGGCCTACCGAACATCAATTCGCACTCCTACGGGTGCGACGCCATATTCCCTCGTGTTCGGGACAGAATCTATCATCCCTTTAGAGATTGAAATCCCATCCCTGCGAATTTCTCTTCGGGACTATTTGAATAAGGATGAAGATTACCGAGTGGCAAGATTGGCTGAGTTAGAGCTCCTGGATGAGAGGCGCATTCGCGCTCTTAATCACCTGAAAGTATATCAACACAGAATCTCCCGCAACTACAACAAGAGAATCATCCCTCGCCAGTTTGAGGTGGGTGATTTAGTTATGAAGGAGAACCAGTTCAACACCAGAGCAGAGCGAGAAAAGAAAGGGAAGTTCGAACCACACTGGTTAGGACCCTATGTCATAGTTGCCAAGTATGGCACAGGGGCATACAAGTTGGCTCACCCCAATGGTGATGAGCTCCGGGAGCCCATGAATTCCATGCATCTTAAGAGGTTTTATGCCTAAACATGGCACAAGAAAGTCATAAAAATAAAAAAAAAAATATAAAAAAAAAAAAAAAAAAAAAAAAGAGAAAACAGGTCGTCCACTAGTGAAAACCACGCAATTGTGGCACTTTGGACAAGTCCTTGGGTGAAAACCGGTTTCCGGTGCCTCGGGAGGATTTGTTGTTCACAAGCATTCTGTATCAGAAGGGTAGTTGTCTTTGTCCTGGACCTGGTTCTACCTTCGAGTTTCCTTGTGCACACCATCTAGTCCAGCCTTGATCCGGCTTTCCCTTCTTCTATTCGTCTGTAAGGGACGTGGTCTTTCGTTATTTCCCATCTTACGCTGGGGGCAACTCAACGAATTCACCTTCTTGTTCATAAGCGCGTGGCTTCTGCCCTTGTATATTCCCCACCTAACGCTGGGGGCATCCATGCTTTCTTGGTTACCTGCACATAGCTTTGGAAAACTGTTGAAAACACAAAAACAATAGAAAATTGTTTCACAAAACACAAAAACAATAGAAAATTGTTTTCACAAAACAAAAAAACAATAGAAAATTGTTTCACAAAACACAAAAACAATAGAAAATTGTTTGAGAAAACACAAAAACAATAGAAAATTGTTTCACCAAACACAAAAACAATAGAAAATTGTTTGAGAAAACATAAAAACAATAGAAAATTGTTTCACCAAACACAAAAACAATAGAAAATTGTTTGAGAAAACATAAAAACAATAGAACACAAAAAAAAACAATAGAAAATTGTTTCACAAACACAAAAACAATAGAACATTGTTTCGAGAAAAACACAAAAACAATAGAACATTGTTTCGAGAAAACAAGAAAAAAAAAAAATATATATATATATATCAAAAAAATCTAAAAACAAGGCAAAATTTTTCAAAAAATTCCTAAAAAGTAAAACACCCTACAAAATGGTAACTTGCTTCTTACGGCTGAAACTTGTGTCTTGCGCATGGTATTTTCTCCATATCCTGTTGGTTTGTCTCACATCTTCCCCGATTAATACGACTCGCGGATCACTGGATTCACAACCATTCACAAAAGCTAGCTGCTTGCTTCGTCTGTACTCTGGGGCACTTTTGGTTGCCTGGTGCTGTTTCGTTGCGCACAAATGCTTTTCATGGACCCCGTGTCCATTTTCATTTCCCCTTGCATGTATCCTTGCTTGGGGCATCATTTTTAACCCTTGTCGTCAATCACGAACTTGTGGATCTCTTCAGCACTGATAACAAAACATTTGTACAACTGTCTTGACCGTTGTTGGGTTAGATATGTGCGTTCGTACTTGTTTTCCCTGTTATATGAGCTTGTTTCCTTCTCGTATTGCATTGCATTATTGTATGTTGCGTGGAGTTGGTACTTTCAGCAATGGACAATTGTTCGTAGTATGGCTTTTCATGTCATTCTACCTTTGTCGTATGCTTATATTTTTCATAAGGACCGATGATGTAGTTCCTATGGCTATATGATGACATCCAATTTGTTCCAAACAAATAAGCGGCTAGAGGTTAAGCTCTTCTCTCCCCTCATCCATATTTCTTCTACACCACTTCCCTTTCACCCCTAATTCTCCCTCTCCTCGGGGCATCCTGCCTCGTCCCCATTCTTCTGCCTACTTCTCACCTTTTTCGATCGTCGATCGAGTTCTTCTATCACCCCATCGACACTCGAGGGGGCATCTCTCCCTCCTACTAATTTTTCTTCCATCTCTTCAAAATCTCTTTTGTCTACTATCTTTGAAGTGGCATCACTTATGCCACCCCAAAGAGGGGCAAATGTAGACACCTATAATTATGCCCAAGCAATTTAAATACTTAAATTGTGCTAATTATCCCCTTTCTCGCAAATCAACGACATATCGTCAAAGGCACTCATTTTCCCTCATATCATCATTAATTAATTACACTAAGCTAATTAATTAAGTTGCCTATCCAACAAATACCCTAATTAACGACCTTCCGTTAATAAATCACCCCTTCTACCTAGACTAATTAATTATTATTAATTAATTAGCTTTCCCTTCCATTTAACCAATAAATCAATATTTAATTGATTTAATCCCCTTCTAATAGCCTAAATCACACTAATATTCCTCTAATTGGCTTCTATAAGCTTACACCTACCTATTAATTAATCACCTTTGATTAATTAAAATACCCCCCAACTCCCATGACTTGCTAAACATGTATTAAACCCTTCTAAAGTAAGGTTACCTTTAATAAAGCAACCTTATCCATTCCTAATCATGTTTTACCTTTATCCCACATTCATGAGAATGTGTTGAATCCTTTATCCTTTGGGCTATATAAAGAGCCCTCCACCTACCTTTTTACTTACACCTAAACTTTCTAAGAGAGTAAATGCAAAGCATATAGCAAAGAGACTAAGAGCTTGCACCTTGCCCTTTTGAGAGTTCATCATCTTGAAGAGTTAAGCCTCTTTCTTAAAGTGCTTGGGTCATATGGGAGGTGTCAAAAGGGTCTTGTAGCCCAACTTTGATTAGCCCCCATTCCTAGGTTCTTGGAGCATTAAGGACAACTATTTTGATAGCCATGGAGCTTACTTAGGTCCATTCATTTATTTGTTGTTAGAGAATAGAGGAGTTTAGATATTTAGCATTGTTAGTTTCAAAGTTTGTATTGATGAATGCTAGCATCTAACCCTTGTTTAATTCTTATCATGATGGTGTTTATGCTTTGTTTTAGCTAAATTGTAGAACTATTTTAGGTGGTAGTTCTTGCTTCATTTGATTTAGCATTAAGCAAAGTATACATGCACACTAAATCAAATTCATTCCTAAGCCTGGAACATGCAACACATCATGAAGGGAAATCATCTTACCACTCTCCCTCTGAAACTGAACAGTCCCTTTCCCAACTGAGTTGAGTTTGGACATGTTCCCCATAGAGATCTGGATTCTGGTGCTCTCTTCCTTATAACTGGAGAAGTATTCTCTAACTCCTGTCATGTGATATGATGCCCCACTATCTATGTACCAAAAAATCTGTGAGGTTGAGCTAACCATACATGCTATGAGTGTAAACTCATCTTCCATTCTACTAGAGAGCTCATCTGCACTTGCTGAAGCCACAACTTGCTTCTTGCCTTTCTTTTCATTCTTCTTCCTTTCTGGGCAATCGCTAACATAGTGGCCAAACTCGTGACAGCCATAGCACTTGATCTTCGAAGAATCTTTCTTCTTCTTTTCACCTTGTGAATTTTATCCTTTACTAGACCCCTGCTTTGCCTTCCCTTTACCCGCTAGGGCAACATTTTCCTGTTCCACCTCACTTTTCTAACTCTTATTGTTGGCTCCATTGACAAGACTTAGTCTAAGCTCCTCCTGAGTGAAATCACTCCATAGTCGATCCCAACTCGGTAAGGTGTCTCGTCTATTGATGACTTGAACAAAGACATCCCACTGCTTAGTAAACCCACTTAGGGCTATTCTCACTAGCTCGTCATCACTTGGTTTGTCTCCAATAGCTGCCAATTCATCCTTGACAACTCTAAGTCTGGTGAGGTAACTTGTGATGTTTTCTCCCTTATTCATCTGGGTATTCCTCAACTTTTCTCTACGAATCAACTTCCGATTAGTGGTAGCATTCTGGTACACATTCATAATGGCATCCCACATCGTCTTCACTGTATCTAACTCTGCAATATGCGGAACAATATGATCCTTGACACTGTCAAGAATCAGCCTCCTCGCCTTGGCATCTTCCTTCTTATATGCTAAGATTTGTGTTGCATCTGTAGGTATAGGTACAACAGTGGTCACATATTCCTTGATACCATTCTCTTCTAGCAATAGAGAAATTCTGGCTTTCCAGACACCAAAATTCGAGGCTCCATCCAATCTGTCCTGATCTCTTAAACCTGCTGAGGCCATCTTAAAAGAAAATAATAATAATAATTTTGAAGAGGTTAAACTGGGTTTTATAAACCCTCACTTTCTTTCACCTAGGGTAAATCTCTTCTACCTGAACTTAGCTCTGATACCATGTGAAAAATCTATTACAGTTACTGATTATTAACCTCCTATCTTGTAAGATTATTTGATCAACAAATATTGGAAAATAATACAACTATAACTTCACAAATACAAACACATAAAAAAATACCCAACAAGGTGAACACAATATTTATAGATAATTGTCCCTGGAAAAACCCCGTAGGGAAAACCAGTACTACATATGAGAAATATATTAAACTTCAGAAAATCAAGAGATACAAATACTACTTGCCTCTTACTGGCAGAGCTCCAAAAATCTCCTAATCCTCCTGCTGATATTCCTCCACTGCTATCTCCAACACTATCACTGTGCCCTTGCTAACACTGTAAGAGTACTTGCTAACACTGCAAGTTTCTCCAAAAACTTCCTTGTTACAAATGAGCCCAATGACCCCCTTATATACTACTCTCGTTGAAAATCAACAGCCGAGATTAATACAAATGAACGGCTGAGATTAAGACAACTCAATAACCATAACAACCTTGGTTATGAGGTGTCACCTAAAAGGAGTCAATATTAGATAACAATTATTCTTATCCTAACAATATTTGTTTGACAAAAACAACTATTTCTCTAAATTCTAGGCTGTCCAAACTACCCATAACAAATGGATGAGGACAAACAGCTGTCCAAGCTACTAACTACTAAGATTAACACATTACATGAAAACAAATCATGTAGTTGGATTCCTCTTGGAAAAATGAACATTTTTCATTCTTACACTAAGGTCTAATTCAGTCCCTAAGTGCTCCAAAACGGAGAATTTCCATAACTATCTTCTTAAGCCCTATGGCTCTACTCATGTTAGAGGTCTTCTCCTATTCAAATAAAACAAGCTCCCTTATAAACCATGTCGATCTCAATGGTATGTTGGCGGGGAACTATTATTTTTACGTGAGCGGTGGGGGTTCGAATCCCACCAACAACTCCACTTTATTATCCAAAATCTTCGTGGATCTTAACAAATAGCACTAAGGCTATTAAACAATAACCCATTTTCTTTTCTTTTATTGTTTTTCACCCCATGTGGCTCCCCTTCATTCGTTATCCACTGTCCACAAGGACCTCCATGCCAGCAGGGGAAACAACTTTTGTTTGAGTGTGCCATCCAAATCCCACCTGACCTCCTCCTTAGTTCGGTGGGGGGAATGTTCTATTGTCCCACATGCATGGGAGTATAAAGTGGAGAATCCTTTTTAAAAGGCTTGCCGACCATAAAATATGTAGCTTGGGCCACGTAACGCCATTTTTGTTGGGTTGTGCAATTCCCACCAAGATGTGCTTGGGTTTACCGGTCAGTGTTACGCCTAGCTATGCAAGGTGGATGTTGTGGGTTCGTTGTGCATTGTGTAAACCAATGCATTGGGATGAGTTCATTGGAGACCGACTGAGTTGGTAACGAAGTGGTTAGTGGACTATTGACTTGAAGCTCATTGTGGTGTATGTGGTCGAACCATAGTCGATTTCCATGTGGCATATATGCAAATACCAAACATGGTTAACTAAGCCATCCACTAGGAAAGTTATGCTTGACCGTTGCAAATAGTACGATCAACTTGGTCAATGTGGTAAGCAATGTGATCAACTCGATGGAGATTTGATCACCCCGCTGAGCTATTAAAATAGTTCGCTTGAGCTCAATTCAAACCTGGTAATGCACAAATAAACTCCACAGTATAGCGATCCCATGTGGGCAATGTTAGAGAGATATATGGCATATATAATCAAAAATTTGATAATGACAATATAAAAAAGGTGGCAAAGGCACCCCTCCTATAAGAGTGTGCCAAACCTAGCTGAGGGTCCCCCACCATTTTTTTGGTTCATCGAATATTGGAGGTAATCAAAACATGAACTTTCAACCTTTTTCCAATATGCCAAGTGTCACATTTGGATTGGATTGTTGACCGTTTTGACCCCATTTTACGCCAAACTTTGACCTGACATATCTTTCGTGTATGAGCTTCATTTTCTGAGTTCAACCTGTCGATGAAAAGATCTCGAAACACTTTACCACTTGGTCATGGTTTAAGGAGGTTTAGGGAAGTTATGAATGTCCCAAAATGTCCTCCAGATCAGTATTGGTGCAACTAATGGCCTCATTCTACCACTTAGGAGAGAAAAATGGAGATTGGTATCCATGGTTTTGTGTTTTGTGTTTGTGATATAGAATTAACGAAGGAGATGAGGTTAAATTGGAATAAGAATGTTTCTCCTGCTTAGAAGCAACTCAAATTTGAATAATATTTTGTCAAAATTTGGTGCCACCCAAACTTAAACTAAAGACTGTATAAGTGTGTTATACTGACGTATTCACCGACTACACAAGGACTCCTTTTTGTACTTTGAAAAGTATTAGGTTATATTAGTCCAGAAATGAGCTCCACAATACTTGTAGGTTTCTATACCTAGGTCTAAGGTGAGTAACCACTTTGAATTTTTTCTTGGTATTATTTTCATGCTACATGCTCCTTTATCTATCATAGGGATGGCAACATTCTCCATTAATGGTGGTTGTACATTATCTCAACTATAAATTAAATGTATAAAAGAAAATGTTGCAACACATGATTTTTTTTTAATTTAAAATTTTTCCCCAGCCCATCACCATGTTAATTTTTCAAACTTGAATGGTGCTATTAATTTTTCTCTCTCCACAAATATTGCAGCTCTCTGTGTGTGTGTGTGTGTGTGTGTGTGTGTGTGTGTGTGTGTGTGTGTGTGCGTGTGTATATATATAATTGCTTCTATGCATCAATTTTATGGTGTTCCTTTAGATTTGGCCCATCCAATTCTATCACAATCTTCTCAAATTTCTTATAGATTGGTGATAGCATTGGCCTCAATGACACTGCACCACTTTGTTGGGTCGAAAATATATTTTGGAGTTCAAACCTTCTTCAAGAAAGAAGGGAAACTACCCTATAATAATCAAATGAACCTTAAATTCAAGCCACTACACTCCAACCTCCTTGTTCCCATTAAAATAACAAATGGTTAGTTGTCATTAAAGACAAATGTTTTATTTGAAAGTTGCCAACAATTATTAACAAAACCATATGGAACTAAAAAGTATCATTTGCATTTTCTCTTTCATGAATGTTCGTTACAATCATTCTTCTCATTTGGTAGTTCCCACAACACAAATATGGGTCAAAATCATAATATAACATAAACACCAAATATAAACATGAAATTTCAACCTTTTTCCAATATGCCAAGTGTCATGTTTGGATTGGATTGTTGACCGTTTTGACCCAATTTTACACCAACCTTTGACCTGACATATCTTTCGTGTATGAGCTTCATTTTCTGAGTTCAACATGTCGATGAAAAGATCTCGAAACACTTTACCACTTGGACATGGTTTAAGGAGGTTTAGGGAAGTTACGAATGTCCCAAAATGTCCTCTGGATCAGTATTTGCGCAACTAATGGCCTCATTCCACCACTTAGGACAGAAAAATGGAGATTGGTATCCATGGTTTTGTGTTTTGTGTTTTTGATATAGAATTAACAAAGGAGATGAGGTTAAATTGGAATAATAATGTTTCTCCTACTTAGGAGCAAATCAAATTTGGATAATATTTTGTCAAAATTTGGTGCCACCCAAACTTAAATTGAAGACTGTATAAGTGTGTTATACTGACATATTCACCGACTACACAAGGACTCCTTTTTGTACTTTGAAAAGTATTAGGTTATATTAGTCCATAAATGAGCTCCACAATACCTATAGGTTTCTATACCTAGGTCTAAGGCGAGTAACCACTTTGAATTTTTTCTTGGTATTATTTTTATGCTACATGCTCCTTTATCTATCACAGGGATGGAAACATTCTCCAATAATGGTGGTTGTACATTATCTCAACTATAAATTAAATACATATAAAAGAAAATGTTGAAACACATGATTTGTTTTTAATTTAAAATTTTCCCCAGCCCATCACCATGTTGATTTTTCAAACTTGAATGGTGCTATTAATTTTGCTCTCTCCACAAATATTGCATCTCTCTCTCTCTCTCTCTCTCTCTCTCTCTCTCTCTCTCTCTCTCTCTCTCTCTCTCTCTCTGTGTGTGTGTGTGTGTGTGTGTGTGTGTGTGTGTGTGTGTGTGTATACATGTATATGTGTGTGTGTGTGTGTACACACACACACACACACACACACGTACAAATGTACATATATACATATATACATACATATATCTATATATATAATATATATATGTATATATGTATATATGTACATTTGTACGTGTGTGTGTGTGTGTGTGTGTGTGTGTGTGTGTGTGTGTGTGTGTGTGTGTGTGTGTGTGTGTGTAATTGCTTCTATGCATCAATTTTATGGTGTTGCTTTATATTTGGCCCATCCAATTCTATCACAATATTCTCAAATTTCCTATTGATTGGTGATAGCATTGGCCTCAATGACGCTGCACCACTTTCTTGGGTCGAAAATATATTTTGGAGTTCAAACCTTCTTTAAGAAAGAAGGGAAACTACCCTATAATAATCAAATGAACCTTAAATTCAAGGCACTACACTCCAAACTCCTTGCTCCCATTAAAATAACAAATGGTTAGTTGTCATTACAGACAAATGTTTTTATTTGAAAGTTTCCAACAATTATTAACAATACCATATGGAAACTAAAAAAGTATCATTTGCATTTTCTCTTTCATGAATGTTCGTTACAATCATTCTTCTCATTTGGTAGTTCCCACAACACAAATATGAGTCAAAATCATAATATAACATAAACACCAAATATAAACATGAACTTTCAACCTTTTTCCAATATGCCAAGTGTCACGTTTGGATTGGATTGTTGACCGTTTTGACCCCATTTTACGCCAAACTTTGACCTGACCGTGTATGAGCTTCATTTTCTGAGTTCAGCCTGTCAACGAAAAGATCTCGAAACACTTTACCACTTGGTCATGGTTTAAGGAGGTTTAGGGAAGTTACGAATGTCCCAAAATGTCCTCCGGATCAGTATTGGTGCAACTGATGGCCTCATTCTACCACTTAGGAGAGAAAAATGGAGATTGGTATCCATGGTTTTGTGTTTTGTGTTTGTGATATAGAATTAACGAAGGAGATGAGGTTAAATTGGAATAAGAATGTTTCTCCTGCTTAGAAGCAACTCAAATTTGGATAATATTTTGTCAAAATTTGGTGCCACCCAAACTTAAACTGAAGACTATATAAGTGTGTTATACTGACGTATTCACCGACTACACAAGGACTCCTTTTTGTACTTTGAAAAGTATTAGGTTATATTAGTCCATAAATGAGCTCCACAATACCTGTAGGTTTCTGTACCTAGGTCTAAGGTGAGTAACCACTTTGAATTTTTTCTTGGTATTATTTTTATGCTACATGCTCCTTTATCTATCACAGGGATGGCAACATTATCCATTAATGATGGTTGTACATTATCTCAACTATAAATTAAATGTATAAAAGAAAATGTTGAAACACATCATTTGTTTTTAATTTAAAATTTTCCCTAGCCCATCACCATGTTAATTTTTCAAAATTGAATGGTGCTATTAATTTTGCTCTCTCCACAAATATTGCATCTCTCTCTCTCTCTATACATATATATATATATATATATATATATATATAATATTATATCTGTGTGTGTGTGTGGTGTATATCTGTGTGTATATATATACACATATACATATACATATAGACACACACACACACAACATATGTATGTATGTATGTATGTATACATACATACATACACACACACACACACACACACACACACACACACACACACACATATATATATATATATATATATATATATATATATATATATATATATGTATGTATGTATGTATGTATGTATGTATATGCATCAATTTTATGGTGTTCCTTTAGATTTGGACCATCCAATTCTATCACAATCTTCTCAAATTTCCTATTGATTGGTGATAGCATTGGCCTCAATGACACTGCACCACTTTGGTGGGTCAAAAATATATTTTGGAGTTCAAACCTTCTTCAAGAAAGAAGGGAAACTACCCTATAATAATCAAATGAACCTTAAATTCAAGCCACTACACTCCAACCTCCTTGTTCCCATTAAAATAACAAATGGTTAGTTGTCATTAAAGACAAATGTTTTATTTGAAAGTTGCGAACAATTATTAACAATACCATATGGAACTAAAAAGTATCATTTGCATTTTCTCTTTCATGAATGTTCGTTACAATCATTCTTCTCATTTGGTAGTTCCCACAACACAAATATGGGTCAAAATCATAATATAACATCAACACCAAATATAAACATGAACTTTCAACCTTTTTCCAATACGCCAAGTGTCACATTTGGATTGGATTGTTGACCGTTTTGACCCCATTTTACGCCAAATTTTGACCTGGCATATCTTTCGTGTATGAGCTTCATTTTCTAAGTTCAACCTATCGATGAAAAGATCTCAAAACACTTTACCACTTGGTCATGGTTTAAGGAGGTTTAGGTAAGTTACGAATGTCCCAAAATGTCCTCTGGATTAGTATTGGTGTAACTGATGGCCTCATTCTACCACTTAGGAGAGAAAAATGGAGATTGGTATCCATGGTTTTGTGTTTTGTGTTTGTGATATAGAATTAACGAAGGAGATGAGGTTAAATTGGAATAATAATGTTTCTCCTGCTTAGAAGCAACTCAAATTTGGACAATATTTTGTCAAAATTTGGTGCCACCCAAACTTAAACTGAAGACTGTATAAGTGTGTTATACTGACGTATTCACCGACTACACAAGGAATCCTTTTTGTACTTTGAAAAGTATTAGGTTATATTAGTCCATAAATGAGCTCCACAATACCTGTAGGTTTCTGTACCTAGGTCTAAGGTGAGTAACCACTTCAATTTTTTTCTTGGTATTATTTTTATGCTACATGCTCCTTTATCTATCGCAGGGATGGCAACATTCTCCATTAATGGTGGTTGTACATTATCTCAACTATAAATTAAATGTATAAAAGAAAATGTTGAAACACATGATTTGTTTTTAATTTAAAATTTTCCCCAGCCCATCACCATGTTAATTTTTCAAACTTGAATGGTGCTATTAATTTTGCTCTCTCCACAAATATTGCATGTGTGTGTGTGTGTGTGTGTGTGTGTGTGTGTGTGTGTGTGTGTGTGTGTGTGTGTGTGTATATACATACATACATATACATATATATATATATATATATATATATATATATATATATGTATATGTATGTATGTATATATACACACACACACACACACACACACACACACACACATATACATATATGTGTGTGTGTGTATATATATATATGTGTGTGTGTGTGTGTATATGTATATATGTATATGTACATATATACATATACATGTGTGTGTGTGTGTGTGTGTGTGTGTGTGTGTGTGTGTGTGTGTAATTTCTTCTATGCATCAGTTTTATGGTGTTCCTTTAGATTTGGCCCATCCAATTCTATCACAATCTTCTCAAATTTCCTATTGATTGGTGATAGCATTGGCCTCAATGACGCTGCACCACTTTGTTGGGTCGAAAATATATTTTGGAGTTCAAACCTTCTTCAAGAAAGAAGGGAAACTACCCTATAATAATCAAATGAACCTTAAATTCAAGGCACTACACTCCAACCTCCTTGCTCCCATTAAAATAACAAATGGTTAGTTGTCATTAAAGACAAATGTTTTTATTTGAAAGTTGCCAACAATGATTAACAATACCATATGGAACTAAAAAGTATCATTTACATTTTCTCTTTCATCAACACCAAATATAAACCTCTAATCTATTGAGGTATTCATTACTACTTTGGCCTCTTAATAAGTTGTAAGTTATAGCTGAGTCACTCAACATCCATTTATTATAGTAATAGAAAAGGTATATAACCTTAAGGCCACACGAGGGATAATACATAGAATTAATGCAATAAAAAGTTATAGATGAGACAAATATCTTAAATAAAATGGTCTTATGGTGTTAGTTCTAACTACAAATATATGCGCTAGAAAAAAATTGTAGTACTCCTTAGATGGTATGACCAAAACTATAGGAGTATATTTCTCAAAACTATTAAAGATGGAGATTTTGATTGCATGCCACTCCTCATCTACTCTTTAGTTCTGGAAATTTTTCTCACTATTCTAGAATACATGGATCACTAAGAAACTACCCTCCTTCCTTGAAATCATTATTTGATTACAATAACTTTTAAAGCCATAAAAAATAAAGCTTTGAATTAAATGATAATTAAACGGATTGTATGTTATTCTTTTATTATTATCAAGCTTTATATTTTGAATAGTTTAACATGTATCACACCGAATATACTAAAATTTAAAATATAATCACTAATACACACGTGTTTATATACTTCTTAAATTTAAATCATGACCTTATTCACATAAGAAGGAAAAGTCAACAAAAGAAAGGTATAAAAAACCGTCGCATTATAGTTTTTGTAAACCATAACTATATTGTGTGTTAGATATTTTAAAAATTAATACATCATTAAAAATATTATTTAGTGTGGGTGTACGTGGAGAAATGATTCGTAATATTGACTCATTTCTAGATAAGGTTGAGAAGATATATTCTAGGAATTGTGTGAAAAGGCTCTACTCCAGCTTGTTTTACAAATGACTCACATGGTTTTTTATGTGTACAATTTGACCAAGTCTTTCGATATTTGGCATTTAAGCAGTGTTTGATCTTCTACGTCATCAAAGACTAAATCGATTTAGCAAGGGGAAGTCATATTATTTTTCACTCGTGGATGGTAGTATTTAGAGAATAGGTAGAATTTTAACTAGCAGCTGCTCCACTTTGGGGGGGGGGGGGAGCAAGGATATGCCATGCAGAGAAAAAAGTTAGGCATAATTGAATTGCAGTTTCATTGTGTCGGATATAACTCTATGAACATGCACATATTTGTATGGTAGAGGTGCTCCTTTAGGGGGCCTACAGGCATGTTCTCGTAGACAGGTATGGGGTTGTTTGATTCATTGCAAAAACCCACCAAAGACACCAAGTTTGTATGATGAATTCTTGATAGAAGGTATATATGTGGTTATTAGGATTTGGATGGATTCGACACCATAATCATTGACTACTTTGTAATTTTTTAATTGGCAAGTTAAAGTTATACGTAGTAGGTTGTTATGTTTTTTTATTAATGGCAAATAGTTTTGAAGGGACTATACCCTGTTACAAAAGAGGCTCAACAACCAGATAAACATGAAAAAGAAGAAAAAAATATCTAAATCTAGATATTACAATAAGTCCAACAGTAGTCAAAAGAGAAGCTACTAAGAAAAAACAAGACACAGATTAAATTGTAACTAAACAACATACTATCAGCAACAAAACAACATACTATTAGCAACAAAACAATAACTTGAATGCATCCAGCCTGCCCAGAAGGTGTTACTTCTTCAAAGCCCTATCAATTCTTGATTTGATCGTCTGTAGTAGGTTGTTATGTTGCCTTCACCTATTTGGGCCCTTTTTTTTTTGCTCTGTATGTTTGTATGTAGATGATACTAACACGAAACAAAATAACATTTATTATTGTTATTCCCCATGATTTTAGTAAGGCAAAACAAAGTGAGGGTGTTTGTCAATATTTTTAAGTGCCATACGGTGATTGACACAATTCCTTTCAAACGGTTTTTGGTTTTTTGGGGAAATGTCATGGTTTTTTGGTTATGTACAGGTTTAGTTTTGAATAATTTTTAATGTGTGGAAACACAGAGCTGTAATGAGTGCAAGGGCCTGTACTCGAGTGATAGTAGTGAATGTGAGTCCTTGGTGGTCGGTGCCACCAATGTCTATTGTGGATTTAAACAAGGGGGAAAGCCTTGGGCTTTGTGAATAATCAGTGCCCATGCCATCTTAAGTGGGATTTGTCGGCAATTGGTCGTTGTGATGGGCGCGATAGGTACATGGGCAGGGTTGTTTATATCCCAGGGAAGGCCTAAGTATTCAGTGAATTTTATTTTTTTGAAATTTCAAAATACATACAAGAAAAATTATCGGGCAATATAAATAATAAAACAATCAAATGTTATCACTCTTCTTAAAATATTTCAAATTATAAATTTATTGAAAAAATAAATCTCCATTTATTTCTTATATAATATTGATAAATACTATACCAGATACTAATGTTTTTGTTGTTTCCTTTTCTTTTACGGTAGGGTAATTTTTCAACTTCGCTCACAAACTATAATTTTGTAAATTTTTCGCGATATATACACAAAACTTTACCTACACAAATTTAAATATATATTTGAAATAATATATTATTTTATAAATATTAATAATTATGGATTTTAAGTTGACATTGTTGGGCACTGGTGCAGTGTGACATGGCAGAACAGGGGCACAGTCTGGAGAGCATCAAAACAAGTATTGAAGCTCGAAAGCCAGACTTTGATGCTTACATTGGTATGTCCATTATTTCTACAAAATGTAGCTAAACCTGTACTGGTGTTAATTTACACCTTTTTTAATACATGGTATTATGTGTCGCAGATCCACAGAAGCAATATGCAGATGTTGTAAATCAAGTTTTGCTCACACAACTAATTCCTAATTAATTCCATTTGATTATGGAATTAACGTAAATGAAAAAGAATGCATGCAAAAAGAGTGAAAGTAGGACTTTATAATTCTATTTTACATATGGAATTGTGTTGTGTTGTAGCCTTGACTACTCTTACTCAAAAATACAGAAATATGTAAGTGAAAAATACCAATCCTGTCATTTTAGGAAACTTATGTGAATATCACTTAAAAAAATGAAAATTTGAAATATATTTATAATATTACAATAATGTAAGTGTAAAAAATGAAAATTTAAAATATATTTAACACTCCAACAAATGTCAATCTTATTTAAACTTCCAATTTTTTCATGATTATCTACGTTTGAAATTATTAATATAAATTTTTGAAAGTTTTAAATATTAAAGGTTTGTAGATGGAAGAAATAATGTTATTTTTCCAAATAATAAATGAATTCATGACCCTTACAAATGGCTCCTCCAAAATCCAGACTCGATAAAAAAAAAGGTTTAGAGACAACCATTAAACCAAAAAATACAAACAAACAAAACAGGTAAATTGGGGTTGACTGATTGTTTAGTGCTTTACGGTGATTTCGAGTGTTAATGTCCGTGCGTTCGAGGCCCATTTTAAAGGTCAAAGATTTATTATATCAAAGTCACGCAACATATTATATGTACTCGATGACAATTCAAATCATCAGGCAGACAATGAGGTCGACTGATGCTGCAGCAACAGTGAAGATGCCTGAATTATTGATCGACTAATCTTAATGTACCTTAGTTGCAGAAATTCCGGTGTCCTCCATCAGGATTTCAGAAGAAAGAGATTTTAACATACACACAGAAAAGTAGATCAGATTTCACAAAAGCTGCGTTGTGACCATCCCTGTAATTCACCTTCAAATAAGTTAGCAAATTAATAAATCAAATTGAGGCAACCAATTCTAAGCAAATATGGAATGAATGTTTAATGTACCTGAACCCTACCAGTACCACCTCTAAAAAGTCTGTATCAAACTATCATAGTTGAGAAATAATAAAGTAAGAATCTTTTAATAATGATGCCCGAAACTTTAATTAAAAGAATCAAAATGATGAGAAGTGGCATTTACCCCGGTTTCTTCCTTAACTTCTCTCACAGCTACTTTGTTAATGCATTCCCTCTATCAATACACAGATTATCAGTGGGTGTCTTGTCTTGTAAAATGGAGTGTCATATGATTATTTACTCTCATATATACCTGCTCAATCCTCCAGTGGGCAGCTTCCACAACCCTGAATCTCCGTAAGGTCCATACTATTCCTGAACCACTAGCACCTACATTTTCATTGTCATCAAGTTGCCAGGGAAATGGGCAGAAATTATTTAGCAGACATTTTATTCCAGTGACAATTTTATTATATAAAGAAAAAGAAACGAGAGAAGTGTAACCTCTCCCTGGGCGTTGAATACAAAAGCCGCGATTCCCACTTGATGGGAAGCATTAGCAGGAATCGTACAAGCTGGTCGAGATTGACGAGGGATTCAATACACTAACATTACATACGATGCCTCCGCATGGTGGTACCGAAATCCCTCCTGCTTATATATTTTTACAAGACAAGCTGTTTTTATCCTAACAAATGGTTTCCAACATTATTTTTTTATTTTATCAATTACCATGAGACCGTATTTCTAAATTTATGGGAACTTATAAACATGGTGATGAACAGTTATGAGACCCTGAATAAGCGCAGGAAGAAGTTTGGACTGTTCGATGGGCACTTTTAATCCACACTCCCTTCTTCCCCTGCAAAGCCCAGTACACTCATTATGAAGGGAAGGAAATCTTTTAACGTTGATTGAGGGATTTGTATGTTTGATAGAGTTAGCAAGCACTACTGACTTGACGAAGATGCAAAACGGACACCATCGTTGTTCTCATTCTCATTCTCGATCTCAACAACTACACCATCATATCTGTCTTCATACCTATTTGGAGTGACCAACATCCCATTAATGCTTACTCATGTGTAGATTATTTTGCTAACTTCTTGTCGGTATGCCTAAACATCACGTACGTTCGCAGTCGTTGCTAAATATAAATTTTTGACTTTACATCACTTCTTGTTGCCATATTTGGTCAATGTTAGGTTTTGATTTAGTATGGTAATTTATCATTTGAAGTAATGTAATGTATAAATAACAATTGTATTTGAGGTGTACGAAATGTCAAAAGGGTTGTAATTGCAATGTTTATATGGATTTATTCTCTTATAGAGTAGACACTACTAAGCAAGTACTATTTTGATGATCCAACTCATAAAAAAGAATAGGCTCTAAATGCATTGCAGAAGATCCTCATATTAGCATTGCGCCCTTCTGTAAGTCTTTTTCTGGATTATCCTTGAGCAATTGAGCATTAGAACCACCTTTAATGTTTGGTTACTGAGGTGGTGTTGATAATGGTGATGTGGTAGATACTTTCGAAGTATCATTTGTTAATTCTTGAAAATTGTGGCAAGGTTGTGAATTGAGTAGGTACAATAGGATGACTAGCAATAGTTTTATAGAGGGAATTTTTTTTGAAAGATACAAACTTTTGATTGTATTTTTATCATTTCCACAATAATTTTCATAGCCTTTAGATTTCTATTGTCCTTGTCTGAATATAAGCATTGCTAACGTAAACAACCTACCAATAAACTTTTTGTCACCCAGAAGTTGCACCATGATAGAGAATGGTGTGTATTCTTTCTCCTGTTGAAAAAATTGGAACACCTCAAGGATGTGGGTAACCTATGTCTGAGGTGAACCTCCAAAAAGGTTTGGTTCCCTTATGAATTACCTAAAAAACAAAACTTTGACAAGGAAAATGATGTAGGAGCATTTCATGGAATCCATTCAAGTGTCCTTGTCTTTTCAATGTGGTCAACTAGGTAGGTAGGGTCATGTGCGAGAGAGAGGTAAGAGTAAAGAGTTTGAAAATTCAAATGAGGGCTTTCCCTCCAAAATGTAGTTCAATTGTAAAAGACATGTCCAAGAGTGATAAAGGGTTGGTGAAGTGTTGTAAGAACCTAGTTAAGTCCTAAGGTGCGTAGTTGGTCATGTATGAGTGGATAAGAGTGATAAATGTGTGTGTGTGTGTGTGTGTGTGTGTGTGTGTGTGCGCGCGTGCACATGAGCGTGCGTGCGTGCGTATGTGTGAAAAGTGGTCATGATACCTAGGGAAGCTGAAAAGTCACTAAGCTATTAGTTTTGGAGTCATCATAACACATAGGAGGACAATCACACTTAATAAGAGTTACATATATGTATGTAGTCGAATATAGGGAAGAAGGAGTAGTTAACGATTATTATTCCTCGTAGTAGAAAGGAGAGGAAAAGATGGTAATATCATAAGCTTTGTATGGAGAAGGTCAATATATGAATATGAGTAAAATGTGATGCATCTATCTTGTCTTGTATGAAGGTATCTCTGAGTTCATAATTTTTAGTAATGGATCCTTTGCCTAGTGATTAAATAGGTGACTGCATGATAATTCCTTGTGTATCTTGCTCTGAAATGTGTGTGACATGCTAATGCTCTAGCTAGATGAATGACCATTGTCCTCTAACTGAACATGATAATGAAGGTGACTGCAATCTAGAACCTAAATGTTCTTTGATAAGATGTGAAATTTTTACTAGGACCGGAAAGAAATGCTCTCTATGGAATAAGACTAGGTGTTTTCCTGATACTGAGGAGTATGACTGTGATGAGTTAGATGAACTTGTAAATGGCTTGGTAGATGTGTAACTAATTTTGTTTCTCGGGTAAAATTAATGAAGATATGTTGCATGCATGAAGTATAGCATGTCGAGACTCAGAAAGGTAAGAAGAATAGAGAAACTCCCTTGAGAATGATGGTATTACATGGATTCAACCTTGATTTGCTAAGAATGCTCTGTTTCAGTCATGTGCTCATTTGAAGGAAGACTTTTTGTGATGTTGGGTGCTTGTTAGGACATGAAAGTGTTACTTTGTTGTTGAAAACTATGAGGAAGAGTTGTAACAACCACTTTTAGGGATCAGACATCATTCTTTGCTTGAAATCTCTATTTGTATGCATAAGCCTCATGCACACAGTCTATATTTGCTTAAGGAAGGAACTGTATTCGAGGTTCTTGGAAGGTGTGGAGTTCCACTGTAAAGGTTTTCACGTTCTTGAGGTGGAGACAGACCTCTCATCCAAATCTCAAGCCTTGAATAAAATATTTGGAGAAGTCATAGCTAAATAACCCTTCTCGAGCTCACAAAGAGGGTTTACACAGTGTGAGCTAGGGTAGGAAGTTTGAAGTAGCAAACCTAGTCGTTTTTTCTTTGAAACTTGGTACTAATGACAATGAGGAATGTATAAGGTGATTCAAGATGAAATTTGGAAATTCAGTGGGTAACCTTTCTTGTTTTCTTGACACTCTAATTGAGAAATTGTGCACAGTCTTTGAGGGCTAATATAGTAAGCTAGTTTACAAAGGAGACTTCATTTATCTTATGAATCAAGTCTTGAAAATTTTAGGGAAGGTTGAAGAGCCTAATGGGTCCCTGAATACATATACTTTGTTTTTGGATAGCTCTTAGAAGTGAAGATAAGAATGACAACACTCTGTGATAGACCTAAAGGAGGGTTTGAGAGAAAAAATGCAAAAAGGAAGCTACAAGGTGTTTTGCAAAGAGTTGAATCTTGAGATTTTACAAGCATGTCAGGGGCATTAGAATACAACTAGTGGAGGTGTTAGTAATTTTTGGGAAGCTCTAGAAACTCATTTTAACTGGTGGTGCAACTACTTGGCTTAAGAAGCATATAGGCGCAGTCTTGTGATAAAGGGAAGTAGTGAAGGTTGCAAGTTATCTGATTGCATTTATTGAGTGGGATTAACTGTGTTTGAAGTGTCTATAGGGATAGAATAAATAGAGAGACTTGGAAACATGTGTAGAGGGAAGGACATATTAAAGGGTGAAAAAAGGTTAGGGTGGTAAGAGTGTCTTGTCAGCAAGGAGAAGAAAGAGTTAAGTAAGGAATTTTATTTTATGGTCATACTAACTGAGATTGAGTTCTGAAGGAGGGGGATGGTGAAGAGATGCATTAATGAAGTAAGGATCCTAGGTTTCCTTCTTTAGTAACATGGTTAAGAAGCAAAAATTTGAGCATTTGTAGTGGTAAGGTACGTGTTTAGGGAAATCTAATGCATAGTGTTGAGTTTGATGATTGAATGGGAAAGTTATGAAGGTGATGAGCATGGTAGATAGATGTTTATAGTGAATGAATTCATTCTAAGAGATTATTTGACAGTGATAGACAATTTTTAGACTTTTTTGGCTTTCTTATGATCCTCTTAACAGATCTTGGAGTCAAGTTTTGACTTGCAATCTCTTAAAAGTCAAGTATATGCCTAATTTTAAATTTTGCTTTGCATCATTTTTTATCAGAGCATGGATAATCATATTGTTGAGCTATTTTTGTTATTGAAGAAGTTATTATGAATGCAAGTTTGATATATGTGAAGTTTTGGAGTTGCTTAATGGTTTGAAATTGAGTGAGGTGAACTAATTACTTCTTGTGGAAGTGTGTATGTGAATTTTGTGACAGGTTTCTCCTTTGAAAGGAAAAGAAGAGTGAATTGAATCAAAGAGAAAGTGTAACACTAAAATACCTGGTAAGGCCAATGTGAGGTATGTGAACATTTGAAATTTAAAGAGGATATGGATGACAGAGTTAGCAAGAGGAGATGCTTAGGTGGATGAATAATATTGAGAAGAGAAAGAAAAGACGAGAGAATGAGGGAAGAAGAGATAAAAAGGAAGCTATGCGGGAAGAACAAGAGGTGAGAGAGATAAGAAAAAGCTTGGAGTAGCTTGAATGAGTTAGAGAGAAAAGTAAAAGAAATGTAAAAGAAGGTCATGGGTAAGGTGAATAAATGTATGATGAGAATAGTGTTGAGGAAGATGGTGTAAAGTGACCATTGAAGGTCATTCATGAAGAGAGAGAGACAAATATAATACATTGCAACTGAAGAAGAAGATAGAAGAGGAAGAGAGCAAGTTGACAATGATGGAAAATAGGAAAAACAAGCAAAAGATAGGAAGAAGTCAAAGATGAGATCGATGAAAGCATTTATTGTTGAAGAGGAATTCAGAGGGGATCAAGTAAACAATGATTTTTAGTTTGTGTACATTAATCAAAAGTAGTTAGAGGTAAAGATCCATGCACTTGAATATGCTTTGAAAGGTGAAGAGGTGAAGTATGACGAAGAAAAGTATGAAAACATGGAAGAGAAGATTGAGAAGGAAGAAGACATTGAAGGAAAAGAACTGATGAAGGGGATTAAAAGTCTCTTGTTTTTGAATCTAATTTTTTGTGTGTTTATGAATGTGTAGGTATGATCAAAGGACATTGAGAGAGAAGCTCATTTCATAGCTCAAATGAAGAGAAGAAGAGAATGAAGACTATCATTTTTTAGGGTAAATAGAAGGTGAAGAAGATAAAGGACATAAGATTGAAGATGAAAATCAAGAATGAGGCTGAGGAAAATTCATGGGGACCATGTGGATGAAAGCAAGTTGAAGATATTGGAAGCAAGAAGAAAATACAAAGAACTAGACGTGATGATGAAGATCAAATGATTGTGCAAGCAAGGGTGTAGGAACACTTTTTCTCCACCTTGGGAGTATGATGTAGGAGCATCATCATGGAGTCCATACAAATGTCCTTGTATTTCTATAATAAGGTTGACTAGGTAAGTAGAATTCATGTGTGAGAGAGATTTAAGAGTAAGGAGATTTTGAAATTTCAAATGGGGGATTTTCCCTCCAAAAGATGTAATGCAGTTATAAATGGTATGTCTAGAGAGTGATTAGGGGTTTTTCAAGGTCATGTGTGTGTAAGAACCTTGTTAGGTGATAAGGTGTGTAATAATGGTCTTGTAGGTGAAGTGAATGGGAGTTATAAAGTTGTGGAGATAATGTAAACTGCCAAAATGTAATGATGAGTTCATGACACTGAGGCATCCTGAAAAGTCACTTAAGCCGAACAGTTTTATATTCATCATAACACATGGGAGGAAAATGACACTTAATGGTAGTTAGCATGTATGTATGTATATGACATACATGTATATAGTTCAAATATGAGGGAAGGTAGAAGTAAGTTAAGGAGATATTTTTTCCTCGTAGGAAAGAAGGAGAGGAAAAAGATAGTAATGTGTGTAATAGTGAGTTTGTAATGGTGAATGGACAATGCATATGAGATAAGAGTACTCAGTTTGATGCATGAACCGGTCCTTATTCTTGTAGTTATGTATCTCTGAGCCTCATGTTTTGCATGATAAGGGTTCTTTTTCCTAATGATTAGACATGTGTGGTTGCACAATAAGTCATTTATTTTATCTTACTCTGAAATGTGTGTGATATGTTAATTCTCTGATTTAGAATCTAATGAGCATAGGATCATGTGTTGTGTTTCAATGATACGTAAAGGTGTCTTACAATTTAGGATAAACTGTGATTGTCTTGGATTGAGCATTTTACTTGAATTTATGTATTCCTTCTTGGAAGGCCATATTTGTGAAGTTATTGACATTTTTTGTGGAGCAAGACGAAGAAATCTCTTAGGTTTCTATGGAAGGTATGACTGGGATGACTTAGATGAACTTGTGAATGATCTATTGTGATATGCCTAACTATTGTGGATTGGCTACTTGGGTTAAATGAGTGAAGATGGTAAGTTCCATGCATTTAGTATAGAATGTTACTGAGATAGTGTAGAGTGAACTCTTAGGTTGAGAAAGATCCCATGAAGGAATGATAGGTAATGCATGGATTCAGGACCTTAGATTGGAGTAGGAAATAATTTGTTATTGTGCATGTCAAAAACTGAAGCCTCGATGACTGAAGGATAGGATTAGTGGGAGTGAAAAAAATGTGTGCTTCATAAATATGAACAAATGATAAGTCTTAATGTCAAGGTAATGGTGCGTAAGGAGTAGGAATTCATTAGAAATCCAATGTTAGCAGATTAGAAGATCATAAACTCTCTACTTGAAATGTTTGTTTGTATGAGAGAGGATTTTTCCCTGTTACTAACGTGCCTACAATCAACACTACGTTGGTTCCAAGGAGGTGTATTCCAGCTTCATTGTCAAAGAGTACTGGAGTTAAAATGTCAAGGTTTTCACATTCCTGAAGGAGGTATACAAACCTCTCATGTTAGATCTCAAGCCTTGAGATACATAAGTCCATTTAGGGAAAGAAAGTTATACACTATTTGTTTTCTTCTCAGGTCTCATAGAGATTGTTTACATACAATCAAGCTAGGCTAGGAAGCTTACATTCTAGCAAGACCTTAATCCTTTTTCCTTGAAACCTGATACTAATGAACTCTCAAGATACTATGACAAGGTAGATCCTAGAAGGATGTTTTAAAGGAAATTCAGTGAGTAAACTTTAAGGAATTCTATGATAGTCTATAAGGAGATGTTGGTGCACAGTCTTTAAGACCAAAAATAGTAGAGCTAGTTTACAAAGGAGACTTCATTTATATTATGAATCAAGTATTTAAACTTTTAGGGAAGGTTGAAGGGCCTAATGGGTACCTAAAAAATATAATTTGTTTCTGGATATATCTTTGAAGTGAAGATAAACATGACAACACTATGTGATAGACCTAAAGGAGGGTTTGAGAGAAAAAATGTGAAAAGGAAGCTATAAGGAATTGTGCAAAGAGTTGAATCTTGAGATTTTACAAGCATGTCAAGGGAATTACAATACAAATAGTGGAGGTGTTATTACTTTTTGGGAAGCTCTAGAACCTCATTTGAAATGGTGGTACAAGTACTTGGATTAAGAAGCATATGAGGGTAGTTTGAAGGGAAGTAGTGAAGGTTATGAGTTATCTGATTTCATTTATTGAGTGCGATTAACTATGTTTGAAGTGTCTACAGGGATAGAAGAACTAGAGAGATTTGGAAATAGGTGTAGAGGGAAGGAAATGTTAAAGTGTAACAAAAGGTGAAGGATCTAGGAGTGACTAGTCAGTAAGGAGAAGAAAGAGTTAAGTAATGAAGTTTATTTTGTGGTAATTTGTGGCCATAATAACTAAGATTGAGCTATGAAGTAGTGGAATGGTGAAGAAAACCATCAAATAATCAAGGATCCTAGGTTGCCTTCTTGAGTAACATGGTTAAGAAGAAAGAATGTGAGCATTTGTAGTGACAAGGTTAGTGTTCAGGGAACTCTAATGCATAGTGATGAGTTTGATGATTGAATGGGAAAGTTATGAAGGTGATGAGCATGATAGATAGATGTTTGGAGTGAATGAATTCATTCTAAGAGATTATTTGATAATGATAGAAAAAAATTAGGCTTTGTTGGCTTGTTTATGATCCTCTTGGCAGAGCTTGGAGTCAAGTTTTGTTTTCCAATCCCTTCAAAGTTAGTTATATGCATGATTTTAATTTTTTCTCTGCATTTGAAAAGGGAAGAGGAAGGAAGAAAATGGAAAATAAGGGTGATACACCAATAATTTATCACATACATGTAACTCTGCACAAAAAGAATTCAAATATCCACACACTTGTACAAGTCTAAGCTATTTTACATTGTAAATTCAAGGGTTTAGGAGAAAAGGACAGTGGCAGAGGGAGTAAATTCCAAACTAAGGAAATAAAGCGTCCTATCAAACATAATGAATAATCTGAAAACAATAATATGAGAGGGTGAAAATGGAGATTTTTTATTCAAAGGTGCAAATACATCACTATAATTGCTAGAGCAAATCATCCCAAGTGTGTTGAATGATTCAATAAATCCAAACTCAATCTACATAGACAGTTGCATCCAGAAATAACCTGTTGTTTGCATGCCTTTTTATTTATTTATTTTATTTATCTCACCCCTCTTTGCGCATGGGAAAACAACAATATTTTTATTAATTTATTTTCTCCACGGTTCTCCCTTTTGGTGCCAACAATCAAAATAGACAAACAACATGTTATTTTTATTTTAACCCATCTTTATCCATCCTTAGCACCAAGTATGGAACAAAAATTGATTTATTTATAAAAATACCTTCTATTTTTGGCATCAACAACTTTCTTTATTTTATATTTACTTCCTTTGTGCACCTATTCATAGCATCAATTTCTAGAAATAGAACAACAACATGCTCTTCTAATTCTATTCAGAAATCCTAAAAACAGGATCTTCTATTTTAATCTCTTCCATGCACAATCCTCTTTTTCTTCCTTCAGCACATGGGGCTCCTATTTTTATCCTCTTGTATTCTATGTTTGGTGCCAAGTACAAAATTAGAACAATAGTTTTCTTTTATTTATTTTATTCACCCATGCACTTCTCCCTTTTGGCGCCAACTATAGGATTAATTTATTTATTTATTTTATTCATCCACCTCCATGCATATTTAACCCTTGGGTGCAAATTTTTGGTGCATGAATTATGGTAACAAAACTATGACAACCTCTGAAACTTAAAAGTATTCTTTGTCAAAGACAAGAGTAATAACATATCTTTTAAATGAAAGGTCACCTCTTTGCTGGCTTTTGCAAAAAACTTGATAGCACCAATTACATTAGCATTCATCCACAACCTCTCGAAAACTATGTGACTATGGAGTTGAAAATTTCATATATATTGTTGAATTTTGGCATTAGTTAAACCAAAGGAGATATGATGAGGTTGCACAGAAGAGGCTAAAGGTATTTCCTTTTGGATGCAAAAGGCTCATATGTCTATAGGGTAGATACTATTGCTATAAAAGATTCTTTTGTCGTTTGACCAAACTTATATATGGTTTCAACAATAAATTATTTATAGATGCATGCTAATAATATAAAAATGAAGCTTACATGGTTAGGGTAGGTTGGACAACAATTTTTGAAACAATGTAAATGCTTCATGAATATGTTCATGAATTCTGTTGGCTGTAATTTAAATATTGTAATTGTTGTAAATATCTCCCCCTGGGTAGATATAGACAATCAGAAGAATATGGAAATCAAAGAAACTTAGAGCTTGATATTTATTGCGTCACCAACAGCCAAGGGCATTGATAAGTTCCTGTCGACATGCTGAAAGGTGCGCCAAGGGCACTGATAAGTTCCTGTCGACATGCTGAAAAGTGCGCCAAGGGCGCTGATAAGTTCATGCCGACATGCTGAAAGGTGCGCCAAGGGCGCTGATAAGTTCCTGTCGACATGCTGAAAGGTGTGCCAAAGGTGCTGATAAGTTCCTGTCGACATGCTGAAAGGTGCACCAAGGGCGCTGATAAGTTCCTATCGACATGCTGAAAAGTGCGCCAAGGGCACTGATAAGTTCCTGTTGACATGCTGAAAGGTGCGCCAAGGGCGCTGATAAGTTCCTGTCGACATGCTAAAAAGTGCGCCCAAGGCACAAGGAAGTTCATGTTGACACGACAAAAAGTGTGCCAAGGGCGCTGATAAGTTCCTGTCGACATGCTGAAGGGTGCGCCAAGGTGCACCTTCAAGAGGCGCAACATTTTGAGCACCGACAGGAGGCAGACTCTGACCCAGATATTCAGACAGCCATAACTTTTCACAGGGAGCTCGGATTCATGCAAGGTTGGACTTTTCGGAAAGCTTACGAAGTCCTCTATCCAACTATGAATGGATATATTTAATTAGGTGAGAAAAAATTCTTAAAATGCAAAATACAGTTTTCCACTATTTGGGTTTGCTAGGGTTCTCACCTACCACCATAATGAGATAAATTAAATGCAACCTGGAGGTGGTTGGGGTAGATTTGGAATTCCTCTCTCTCTTCTCTCTCATTCTTCATATAAATTGTAAGGAGGGGCTTCTTTCTAAAGGTTGGACATTCTTGTTTTTCCCCTCCCTTCTTCTCTTTGGCAGGTGAATTTGTAGAAGTTCAAACCTCCCATTTAAAACTGTAATGCAAATTTGCCTCTTGGCATTCTGTAGTGTATTGTATCAATATTTGGAGAAAATAATGCATGTTTGTGGATGATTCTCAACCCTCTCTGTGTTCATTTGTGTCCTCCTGATCTTTCACTGCAAACCTGGTTATCTGTGCATGATCTTGCATTGCATTTTAATGGTTTGTGTTTATTGGCAAGACAGGTGTTCTTCATTCATCAGTGCATCACCTTTGTTATTTTAGGTTTTATTTTCATGCATCTTCTTACCCTGTCTCCTTGGAAAGTTAGTTTACATTTTTGAGTAAACCCTCTGTATTTTTACGTGTGCATCTGAACAGAGGAATAGGAACCAACCTCTAATATGGAGATTGCTTTCCCATTTTACAAGTCCCACACTTGGGGAGAGGATTCAATGTTGTGCAATCACACTGGATGTCTAAAATATCAAACTAGAAATATGATCAACATCCAAGGGTGCCGCTGATTTGCATCAACAGTAATCTAGTAGGATATAAAAGTTACTAAAAACAATTGCATTCTCATTATTAATCTCTAAAAGTTTGTAATGGATGTATTCACATGTGACTACATTATACATATAAATATGTATTAGTTCAAGCCTAAAACATATATTATTCAATAAGTATAAATTGTTTAGTTTATATTTTTGTGGGAGATGGTCATTGACATTTAATAGTAGTATTCATTTTTAAAAAGAAAACAAAGAGAAAAATAAAGCTCGCAATGATCATAAAGATATATATCTGTATATAATATTGACAAAAATATACGTACAATGATCTAAGTCACACCAAGGATGGCAACACATACTCTCTAACATCAAACAACTAAAATTATTTTCATTCTTTTGAATTCTTGCAACCCAATTTCATTATCCTTTATTCTTAAAAATTTACATATATCTATTAATTTTAAGACTAAAATTAGAAAGAGGTCCAAAGCATAATGAGTCCCATAATGTGGAAAACATGATGAAAGAAGAGACTAACAAATTAAAAACTGTCAATATCTAATACTAACTATATAGCATTAAAATACTAATCCACTCGTAATTTTTACAAAAATAAATCATGAACATATTTATAAAACCCTTTATCACATGTACTGTAAATGTAAATGGTACTTGCACTAGAATATTTTACGGCAGAGTTTCCCCACAATGCCCACAATAAGAGCCTAAATTGACATGCATAAAACCATTTGTAATAAAAATAGTGAAATACCATGTAAAGAGTGGTATAATTGGCATGGAAATTACAATCTAATAAGTTATCACATAAATAAAAATACCCACAAGATTAAAGTGAAACTTAGAATTCACCTAATAGATTACACCATGACTATCATAGTCTATATTATTTACATGACAAGATATTTCATTTTCCCTTCAAATTTATGCAATTCAACTATAACAAATATATAAAAAACTATTTATGTTTTACTATAATCCTGAATTAGTTGCATTTGTTACAACAGAGATTCCATGTTATAGCCACAAATAGAACCTAGCACGCATAAACATGTATAAATTGTTTCTATAAAAAAAATGGACATAAATATTGAATTGAAATATATGTTTTATCAAAGAATTTCCTAATATATCCATAAAACAACATGTTTCACTACTGGGTCAAAGCATATAACTGTGTCCCACTTTTTTGTAGTTTTTTTACTTTCAGCAAACTATGTCTGACAACCAAAACATGACCAAACACATATAAAATGACCAAACATGCATTTTTAAGAGGCTATAAATACCAAGGTGCAAGGTATCCAGAATTTACCTGATTTTTAAAAAATTTATAGTATTTTTTAATTATTTATTTACCTGTCAGATTTTAAAATATTTATGGCCACAAAGTGGGACACACTTGTATGCTTTGACCCTAACTTGTATCCGAAACAGACAGTCTAAAATGTTTTTTGTTCATCCAACCCCCATTGACTAAAGCTTTTTGCTGTCACTTGTAAAGCTCTTATTTTGACTAAGTTCTAGGGGGATGCTAACAAAGGTTGCAGATTCTTTGTCACAACTACAAATTGAATTTTATTGATTTTGTCCATGGCCTTAATCATAGACCTTCTCAAAAAACACATTCTATGCATATCCTTTAATCATTACAATCCATACGACCACATTTATTTCAGGAAATATTCCAAACAATTCATGTGTTTTGCACATTTTTCATACATATCTATTAGAGAACTTACAACTACATCATTTGAGAAAATATTATTCTTTGTTATTATTTCATTGATGTCCAATACCTTTTCTGAAAATCAAAAGATTTTTTGGCATAGGTGGGGTGTATACTAGCAAAGATGAAAGGATCAAGTTAGACACATATAGGTGGTATTTTGTGAAACATAGGTCACTAATTTGTGAGGATGTCCTATGCCCTCAAAAATATATCCATAGTGTTACATGTTTTGGAGATGGGTAGGAGGTTTTTAGTGCAAGTGCATTTCCTCCTTTTTTTGTAGATACATGCAAAGATTTAGACATGAGACTATAACACTTGAATGTAAATGTTAGGGAGATATGAAATTCTATTAACGTGCACACTCGGAAGAATGTTGTAAATTTTAACCCTTAGAGTTAATTGTTCCCAATATCTAATTTTTCTTTACCCAATGTCATGCCAAGTTATTTATGAATTGAAATGGCCCACACCATTTTGAGTTTCATTTTTTGACTATTTCCATGTAATATAGGAGGTATTAGAAAGTGTGTGCCATTATGTGGGTTCCATAGTGGTCAATTGTATTTTTCAAATTTGATGACTACAAAGAGTATAAAATCAAGGGATTTTTATCTTGGATGGTAGATATTACGAATATACAGGAAGAGGGCCTCATTAACCAAACCTCTCTACACCCACAGGCTAGATGTTAGCATTATTTCTCGTCTGATGTATAGAAGAACATTTCTCTCAAGTTGAGTATTATTGAGATATAGTGATGACTGATTTGAGCTCTATTCGGATATGTTTAAGATAATAGGAGTGTGAAGGGCCTTGAGCATCTTCCTATTGTGTAGGGTATCCATATAGTTTATTGTGGATAGATGTTTGATTCCTTTAAATATTTCTTATTCTTATATTAACATGTGGGATTCTATTTTAGAGATGAGAATATTCTAGTCCTTTGTTGTTGGTTTTGTATTTTTTTATGTTGGATAACAAGTGTCTAAATTCTAGTTATTGCGCATTTAATCCTTGTTAATGGAAATTTTTGTCAAATGTTATTCAATTATATCAAATGTTTTCATGATTTAACATTAATTGGTTAATATCTATGGGTAGTAATCAACGGGTATATTATCCTAATAAATTAGTTTGTACAGCTAATTACAGTGAAATATCATGAATAACCATTAAGCAATGATAAATGATGATAAAAAACAATAGATAAATCACTTCTAATTAGAGAGAGAAGATGAATTAGATGATATCCTGCTATTTGTGATGATCTGGGATAGTCTTGTGACTGAAACATGTTGGAAATCATGTAATAGAGCCTCACTATTGAAAATGTGTCCAAAACTATTATGTGGACTAAAGCAGATGACATGGGCCAAATCATACCCTGAGTATGGCCCTTCCCATATTCTCATGTTTGTTTATATCCTTTCCTCCTGATAATTTTAGGTATGTGTATTGCCCTATGATTTTCTCTTGTCTGGAACTTGGACCTCCAAAACTATGCTACGCTCGCTATGTAACTGATTGATCCTTCAAAACAAGGTACATAACGAATAAGACCTACAAAATAAACATTAGTGAGTTGCGGACACATGTGTGCACTGCCAAATTTAACACCACTCCAAAGAGGGTCAAACCTCATGTTGTTATCACCTATCATGTGATCTCTAGAATGTATGCAACCAAATAGGTAACCATGATCTTGCAACAATAATATTGTACTTGCACCTTTTCCCTAACTTGACTTGGAATGATGATATGTTCCTTGTATTTACAAATCTAATTGGATGAGTGCCCATAGAATGGGTAAACAGAGTATATGGATATCAAGGGAGTATTGAAATGGATTTTCTTAGGATTTCTCTTAATGTATGTTCATTATGATATTTAGGTGTCAATTGTGCATGATCTTCTCTTTGATACTTTTCTAAACCCTCATGATATCCTCATGAGGGTTACAACTATAATGTTTCAATGGATTTACTTTGTTATAGAGTAGATGATACTAAACATGCACCATTTTGAGGATCCAACTCATAAAGAAGAGTAGTGTTTGAGTGCATTGCAGAATATCCTCATATTAGTGTCGTGACCTTCTATATGTCTATTTGCGCATTATCCTTAAACAATTCAATAATAGACCCACATTTAATGTTTAGTTGTAAATGTGTTGTTGATAATGATGATGCGGTAGGTAATTTTTAAGTACCATTTGATAATTCTTGAAACCTTTGACAAGATTGTAAATTGAGTAGGTACAATAGGATGACTAAAAATGGTTTGATAAAGGAAGTTTTCGTTAAAAGAAACAAACTCTTGATTGTATTTTTATCTTTTCCACACTAATTTTCATAGCATCCAAATTTTTACTGTCCCAATATGAATATAAAAATTACCAACATACACAGCTTACTGATTAACTAAAAATAATGGACTAACTATGTAGTATATGGATAGTTAATCTAAGTTATGAAAAACTATAATAAAATAGATAAATGTGATAAACAAGAATGTAAATGAGATAAAACACTATGCAAAAGGAAAAACTAACCAAAATATGCCAAAGGGAGTGAGGAAAGAACTTAATTGATAACAAATTCCTATTAGAGAGTGTCGTAGAGGTGACTGGAAAAATCAGGAGTAGGAACGACTATGCAGAAGTCTCGAAAAGAGTGGATCTAGAGTATTTCTATGAATTGGAATTTCTGGAGGAGGATTGGGGCACATGCAGGTGCTCTGGTTTACAATCTGGTCACCATGGTATGTGTAAAATCTCTAAAACTAGTTTTCACAGAGCTAGAAGATGACCTAGAACCTTCGTTGTGTGTCGCATTGAATTCATTATCTTGCGCTAGATGTTGCCAATAATCCAAGATGAAGGAAAGACCTGAAAGACCCCAAAACAAGCATCAAACCCTAAAAAATAATAATACATATGAAGGGGTCAAACCAACCTCATATACCAAAATGTTGGACTTACTAGCTGACCAATGAACTACATCTTAGACCCGATGTAGTTCTATGTGCAAGTGAGTGTGAAAATTCCCTAGGTTGCTTTTGTGTCAGTTGCACTTTGTGAAGTAGTGAGTAATAACTATGTATAGAAAATGTAGTAGAATGTGTGTATGGAATATAATAGAATCCCCCCTATGAAGTGTGATGCAAATGTCCTAGCCTTGATGATGGAGCTATGCAGATGCAAGTGATATCCAATGCAATAGATGGATACAACTCTAGACAGAGTGATAGTATTAAGGGATGCTAGGTCCCTCATTATGGTCTCATAACTTTATATTTATAGGGTTCTCTTGATCTAATTTCGTAATTAACCCTAAAAAGGCCAACCATAAGAAAGATAAAGATGTCAAATGGTTAGAAAGACCCCAAAAAGTGGTGGGAAAATGAAAAAGGGAACAGGGTGCCAACAGGCATACCAGTACTAGCCTTGGTGCCCCAGTCGAGGATAAAATAATGGGAAATGACTGAAATAGACTAGGCATATGGGTGAAAGAGGTTGGAAATGATGAAATAAAATAAAACAAGATGGTCAAAAGATGAGGGTTAATTAATACTTTCTTCACTAAAGAACCTTCTCAATAGTAGTATGAGACTGAGATAAATAATATCTAAAGTACATGATTTTGTGACTACATTTTTCCCCCACTTTATAGTGGTGAGTGGAAAGATCGGTAACATAAAGTAGATAGAGCTGCATACCTGATTTCCATGAAGAGTGTAATAAAAACATGCTGAAGGACTAGAAAAAAGCATGGAATGACGAAAAAAGATGGAGGAGCGTGGAAACTAAAGATGAAACATGTGCAAAGAAAAAGTGATGAGAGTAAACCTAGGGAAGAACACATGTGTAGCTATTTTGGTGTGTAATGTACTTGCATGGTTAGAAAATAATGTGTTGTCGTGAAGTTTTGTTGTTGATGTTGTTGTTGTTATTATCCCCAATTTGACTGCTTGTTTCTCATATGACCAGACCTACAAGGAGAAAAAAATCAATTAGTCAAATATGTATGTATGTGTAAAAACATAATGTAAAAGACATATGTATATGAAAACATGCAAGTTGAAAATAATAAAATGGAAATAGAAAATGTAAATGGAAGATGTGCACCTAATCCATGTCAAGAGAAAGTGTAGAAGGATATCCTGTACTACGAGTTTTTAGGGCAATCTCACACCACCCTAGCTGAAGAAGTGTATGGATGAAATGCTATGTGTCCTCCAAGCTCTAACCAATTCCCTGAATGTGAAGAGATATTTGTATCATCATGGTTTTTTAGGAAATACGACACCACTAGCCGAAGTAGTGTAGAGACGCACACCCACTGTAACCTCTAAGCCTGTAACTGTTTCCCAGAATGCTAAGGATACCATGTGCTGTAAAATTCGTTGTGTATGGGGTTCGTAGACTAGTTAGAACCCACTCGTTGTATGTAACTAAACCAAATTGGTGTAGAATAACTATTTTATTATGTATAAAAACCACAAATGATGCCCCCTCTTTGGGGGCACATGCGACGTCGTTGATAGGAGAATGCAGCCCCAAAAGAGGACCAACAACATGAACTCTGTAATTGTGCCCTAAAAGGGGAAGGGAATGCACTTGGTAGAAACCAAGGTGCACACAAACAAGTATGGCTAGACAAAACAAGTGTTAGTATGAAAATGCATGCATGTAAGAATACAATGTGTAATCTATGTAGACAATGTAAAAACCAACAAACACAGTAGTGTAAACACGTAAGAAGAAAAATAAACCACAAAAAGTAGGTCACAAAAATGATACATTATTCATGATGTCGCAAGTCCATCATGGCCACCAATAACAAAAAATTGTGTACACCAAACATAAGACAAGGCCCACATACAAGAAACAAACAATGAAAGATAAGCACATACAGGAAAAAGTAGTAGCCATGGAAACATATAATAATGTGAAACAAGTGTTGCACATGGAACACTCGTTAGGATGTTAGAGAAATAAGGAATATGTCAAAGCATGAATAACTAAGTAATGTACAGTGAAAAGTAGAAAATGAAATCATAACACCTGTGAGAATTGAATGTGGATGCACCCAACAATCAGTGTAGGAAGGGTATAAGGTGAGCATCCATGTTGCATGTATAAGATCTGTATCTATGATCACAACTAGAAAAAGGTGTGAACGTGCATGTGTGGATGGTATAGATAATGAAATATAAGAAATCAATCTAACGTGTGTAGTAAAGTGATCATGTAAAACACTAGTAAACAAGAGTAAATGCCGTTAAAACAATGCAATGGAATGGAATGTAATATGAAATGATATGAGTCTCGTGCCCCCCAAGTGGATGGAAATGTATGTAGTGAGGTTCATTTTTTCCCCCCTTAGCAGTTAAGAATGAACCGTAAATGAGAGTGCGTAATCGAGAAATGGTTGAAGTGTATGTTGTGTCTAACCCACTGTGATGAGTGTTTAGGTGTAGTGATGAGATGCGACCTAGAAATGATGTGTTCTTGAACCTTATAACCGAAGCATATATCAATACCATATGAGCATATAAGTGATTATTTAGCCTAAGCATAGATCACTATAAGATGAATGGATGAGTGATAATTTATCCCTAAGCATATATCACCATAAGATGAAAGGAGGGAGTGCTGATGTAACCTAAGATGTACCACTATAAAATGATAGAATAGGTGATGATTTATCCTAAAGTGTATGTCACTAGGTTGAAAATGTCGCATGATGAAAGGTAAAAAAAATGAGTGTAGGGTCCATTTGATTTGTAAACTCTCGAAAATTGATTATGGACCGAGGAACTAAATTACATCATCGGGTAGTGAATGCAGCATGTAGAATACAATGTGATATGCAAGATGAGGAATGACCGTATAATGGGTAGAATGTGTAAATATGCTATGTGTAGAATGCAATGTAACATGTGTATAATGTGTAAAATGTAATGTATAGAATGATGTGTAGTATGTAAGATGGGGCAATGTTAGACTCACTTATGATGAAGACTAGAATAGTATGTAGATTATGTGTGAAAATGCACGGTGTAATATGTATAGTATGTAGATAAATGAATAATGCATTATGGAGGATAAATAGTGTAGGATGTAAGACATGTGGAAAATGGTGTATGCATGATGACAACTAACATTATGTATGATGTATAAATGTAAAAAATTTCAAAATGTTATAGACTAAATGTACAATGTATAACACGTGATGTGTGATGAAGCTCAATTTGTAATTCCTATAGTGCAGTGTGTGGGGTTCATGTGTGGTAAGCCCTCAATAGTCAAGTGTGAACCGAAGCACAAGAGTGTGTCATCGGGTAGCGAAAATGCTAAACGCGTGATGAAAATGTCTATATGAAAATGCAGAGATGATAAATGCACAAATGCAATGATGAGTGCAGGGGGGGAATGTGAAGTTTTATGCCCCCCAAGTGTGCACACAAAGAAATCATGTAAATCCATCAAGAATATTTTCATGGTCATTATCCAAATCATATGGAACAACACGGTAAATTTAATAAGCAATATTCTCTGGCTGGTCATTCAAATAACTGTAAACACGCAAGTTATACATTTCCATGGCATATTGTTCATCAGTAGAGGGAGGTAATGGAAAACCTTGAGCATACCAAATAGTAAAATTGAGTGAGTAACAAATAAAGGAGCTATTACAAATACACAAAGTACCAAATGGCATAGGAAAATCTATATCAGTATGAATGGGGTCAAGCATGCCTCCAATGTAATCTAACTAAGAGTTGCCAGGAGTAAGTGGAAAAGAATTATGATAACATACAAGGTGGACAACAAGATGGAAAACGTGAAACCCATATGCGGAAGTGAGAATAACAGATCCATGATAAAAATGTGGATCATATTAGGGTGAATGGAGGTCGTCAATGGAAAAACCAAGATGAAGAAGACCATCATGTGAATAGATGGTGTATTTACAGGAAGTGTCAAGCAGTAGGTGTTCCCAATAAGAATCATTTATAAAAGTGTACAAGTAAAGGGAGGAAGTGGTAGGGGATGAGGCACATGCGATGAAGGAGTAGGTGAATTAATGCAATATTCTTGAATGGACTTTGTATAGAGTACCATAATGTTCATAACAATGGGAGGTGGTGACAAAGTGGATGGAACAACATCAACCATACAAATAGTAGCTGCGAAGTTATGTGGAGCTTCAATAGGTTGTGGACCAATAACATAAGGTGGAGATGTAGGAGAAACAATTGTATCAAGAGAATCATCTATAGATAATGTGGGAGGATTAATGGGTGAAGGCATATGAGAAACATCTTGTGGGTCAGAAAGGGTAAGAGATTTAGATATGTGATCAGGTTGAGGAGCTTGTACCTCCTTGAGGACTCATGATAAAGTATTAGGATTGATGGTACACATATAAGAAACTATAGCGTCACCTAGAGCTTCCTATGTTAGAGGATGGAAAAATGAATGAGTGAAGGGAAAGGCCTATAACCAAAAGCATCAGTTGGAGCGTCAACAAAGGCACGACCAAAACTATCAAACTGCAGAATGATTAGAGATATATAAGAAGTATCATTAGCCATGATAAGACATTAGGTTCACCAAAATTATAAACTAAAAATAATGGACTAACTATGTAGTATATCGATAGTTAATCTAAGCTATGAACAACTGTAATAAAATAGATAAATATAGTAAACAAGAATGTAAATGAGCTAAACCATTATGTAAAAGGAAAAATTAACCCTAAGATGTGAAATGGAATGAGGAAAGAACTTAGCTGATAACAAATGTTTGTCAGAGGGTGTCACAGAGGTGACTGGAAAAATTTAAAGTAGGAACGACTGTACAGAAGTCCCAAAAAGAGTGGATCTAGACTATTTCTCTAGACTGGAGCACTTGGAGGAGGACTGGGGTGCCTACGGGTGCTGTGGTTTACAATCTGGGTGCCCTCATCTGTACAAAATCTCTTAAACTAGTTTTTAAAGAGCCAGAAGATGACCTGAAAGCTTCATTGTGTGTCGTATCAACTTCTTTGTCTTGTGCTAGATGTTGCCAATACTCCAAGATGAAGGAAAGACTTACAAGACCCCCAAACAAGCATCAAACTTTAACAAATAATAATTCATATGAAGGGTTCAAACTAATCTCAGCTACCACAATGGTGGACTTACTGATTGAGCACTGCACTACATCTTAGACCCGGTGTAATTCTATGTGTAAGAATGTGTGAACATGCCCTAGGTTTATCTTGTGTCAGTCGCACTTTGTGAAGTAACGAGCAATAGCTATGTGTAGAAAATTTAGTAGAATGTGTGTATGGAATAAAATAGAATCCCTCCCCCTATGAAGTGTGATGTAGATGTCCTAGCCTTGATGATGGAGCTATGTGGATGTAAGTGATCTCCAATGCAATAGATGGATGCAAATCTAGATGGAGTGATAGTAGTAAGTGATGTTAGGTACCTCATTATGGTCTCATAACTTTATATTTATAAGGTTCTCTTTATCTAATTTCGTAATTAACCCCAAAAAGTTTAGACACAAGAAATATAAAGATTTTGAATGGATAGAAAGAGCCCAAATAGTAGCGGGAAGATGGAAAAGGGGCCGGGGTGCCCCTGGTGGGACCGAGGCACTGATGAGTGCCCTTGTACTAGCGTGGGCACCCCAATCAAGGCTAAAAAATGGGAAATGAGTGAAATAGACTGGGCATATGGGTGCAAGAGGTTGGAAATGATGAAATAAAATAAAATAAGATAGCCAAAAGATGGGGGTTAATTAGTACTTTCTTCACTCAAGAACCTTCAGAATAGTAGTATGAGACTAGGCTAAATAATGTCTAAAGTGCACGATTTGTGACTACACTTACTAATGGAATCTTACATCCCCTAAAACTTAAAAGCATTCTCTATCAAAGACAAGAGTAATAACATGATCTTTTAAATGAAAGGCCACATCTTTGCTCACTTTTGCAAAAAAATAATATTACCTATTGCATTGGCATTCATCCAAAACCTCTTAAAAACTATGTAATTGTGGGGTTGAAACTTCCATATATATTATTGGATTTTGGATTTAGTTCAACACGAGGATATAGGATGAGGTTGTAGGGAAGGGGTTAAAGGTATTTACTTTTGGATGAAAAAGGACCTTCTGTTTATAGGGAAACTATTATTACTACAAAAAAGTCTTTCACGGTTTGTTCTGAAAAAGTATTAATAAATGCATGCTAATAATACAAAAATGTAGCTTACGTGGTTAGGGTAGATTTGGCAATAGTTAGTTGCATTTCATGAAACAGTGTGAATGCCTCATGACTATGACCATGAATTTTATTCACTATAATTGTAATTTTGTAATCTAGTAGGATATAAAACTTACTACAAACAGTTACATCCTCATTATTAGTCCCTAAAAGTTTGTAATGGATGTATTCAACATGTGACTATCATTGTACATATAATTACATATTAGTTCAATCCTAAAACATATATTATTCAATAAGTATACCTTTTTAGTTTAGATTTTTCTTGTGGGAGATTGTCAATGACATTTAATAGTAGTATTAAAGTTTTCAAAGAAAACAACAAGAACTTTAAAAGATCACAATGAACTACCAATACCAAAGATTAAAATTAAAGAACCACCAATACCAACAATCCTAAAGAGTTATATTTTTATACAATATTAAAAAAATATATGTAGAGTGATCTAAGTTACACTAAGAATGGAAACACCTACTCTCTAATGTCAAACAACTGAAATTATATTTATTCTTTTATAATTCTTACAACCCACTCTCGTATTCCTCTATTCTTGAAAATTGGCATATATCAATTAATTTTAAGACCAAAATTAGAAAGAGATCTAGAGCATAATGATTCTAATCATGTGGGAAACATGATGAAAGCAAAAGTGAAATTTTTATTATAAAACTATCAATATATAATATTGGATGTGGTGTTAAAATAATAATCCACTCATAAGTTTACAAAAATATAAACCATGAACATCATATTTATAAAACACTTTATCTTGTATTTTAAATGTAATTATGTAAATGGTACTTGAAATGAAATATTTTATAGCGAATTTTCCCCACAATTCCCACAATGAGATCCTAAATTGACACACATAAAAACATTTTTACATAAATAGTGAAATACCTTGTAAAGAGTGGTATAATTGGGATGGAAATTATAATTAAATAAGTTACCAAGTAAAAATGCCCACATAATTAAAGTGTGACTTAGAATTCATCCTATCTAGGTTACACCATTACTATCACAATATATTTTTTTTTACATGACATGATATTTCATTTTCCCTTCAAATTCACACAATTCAACCATGGTAAATAACTGCAAAACCTTTTTTTTTATACTACAATCCTAAATTAGTTGTATTTGTTCCAACAGAGGTTCCCTACTATAGGCACAAATAGAACCGGACATGCATAAACATGTATAAAATGTTTCTATAAAAATTAACATAAATATTGATCCAAAATATATGTTTTATCATCAGGGTTCATTTTAAGAGGGCTCTGGGAAATTGGAGATGGAAAATCCCTAACGAATATACTTGGAACCACTTTTGTGGGAAAGGCTAGTTTTCTAGGATTTCAGAACGAAAATGTTTGTGTACGATGGAAAAGTGACAAGCGAGCATGGGAATATACAAGTAACTCTTCCTAGCACCCGACCTCCTGAGGTCATGCTGAGACAGTTGGTGGGGATGGACTATACGTGGGGTATGGGTAAACTAGTTAGGCAATCTTATATCTTTGACACGCACTAATGGAATCTACGAATCTAAGGTAAAGAAGGCCCTCCTAACCTGAACTGGCATGATAGATCAGTCAGTGAGGATGATTTCTCGAAGGCCCCAATCAATATCAAGCTCTGGCGTAATTTTATCTATGGGTTGTGGGATACGAGGAAAATAACCTGGGATTGTTTCGTGTATATCTCCAGATAGGGTCATAGGATGGATGATGGATATGGTGGATTCTACGAGCGATTCTCCAGCCTAGTCCAAAAATATTTAGCTTCATTAGCTACTATATCCAACAGGGATAACTATGTGATGATAATAGGCGAAAGTGGAGTGGATCTGAATACTAATGTGCGTAAACCAGTGTCAACATCAGATTGACCTGTGGACTCGTTGGTTTGTGGGATTTGTGAATCACAACCGTAGATTTTTGGTTGTTGTGGACCTGCTATGGTCATGTGTGGAATCAGTCCCTAATCCCTAGTATCCAATAGTCGTATGCCTTTTCGTCCTCTATGTTTAGAATTAACAGTTGTGTAATCTTTTCAGAGTATCTTACAGGCGTTCTTGCAACCTGAATTCTTAAGCTAGTGTCTATATCAGTGAGAATATCTCCTATGTCTAGCTATGGGACCAAAGGATCACAACCGAATGTTTTCTCTCTTTCAAGCCCTTCTACAGTCATGCAAATGTTTATCTAGGGTAACCTGTAGTTTGGCTGGTTTGACCAAAATATGTGTGCTTGGTCATCTTCTATGTTTAACCCTCTTAACTGTGAGCTGATCTGTTGTAAGTCTGTTGTTGTTCAGAAGACATGGATTCTAAGATTCTAGTCTATATCAGTTATTTCTGCGACAAGATTGGGTTGAGGCATGATAGGCTCGAATACGTATTCTCTGGGATCCCTAGGTCCCATGATTGTCATGTAAAAGGAAATGATATAAAGCTAACTAATGACAGAATAAATCGACTACGCAAGATATATCTATGTATATTCCTAAATCTGATATTTTGATAAACTACTAAACAAAATTTAAAAGAGCAATTATCTAATATATCTAGGAATTGACAACTAAACTAATAATGAAATTAAAACAAACAAAGCAACCGAGTATAGCTACTTGTCTTTGCAGTTGTGAATCTATTCTAAGTAACCAGATAACTGATCTAATCTATTTGAAAGACTCTCGATCCTACCTCAGAAGTGAGGAGTGAATCATAGTTTCTCAGAAACTATCAATCTCCACAACTTCCCTGGAAATATCGAAAGTAAAATTAACTGAAATGAAATGATTGGCTACTCTACTTGATATGCTTTAACTAGAAATCTGAAAGCTTGAACCTGGATTTTGCATAACAGTGGTGAATCTGATGGTGTGTGGCCTTGTCCCCTCAGTTTGATTTCCTCGTTCTTTTGTGCTCACGTGGATCCAGAAAAGCGTGTAATGCTAGCATCAGCAGAAGTAGATATGGGAAAATGGTAGCTTAGGATTCAGACTGAATACAATGCGAGTAGGAGAGGGATAGCGCAAGAGAACAAAGCTTGGCTTATGCAATTCCAAGTGGGATTTATTGTGAGTCATGCAACATAAAACATCCAGAACCTAAAAGTATCCTATTTGACAAGAAGAACCTGCAACTGTAATGGCTTCCTACTGAAAATCAAACTGTCCTACTCCAATTGATTGGATGAAATAATAACATCACTTGCACAAGGAGAATATGTGGCTTTCTAATAGCTAAACAACACTAACCATGCATATAACAAATGAAACTATGAATCCTAAGCAAAATTGAAAGGTTAAGCTATTGAAATGAGAAATTCAGAGGTAAATTTGAGGGGCCATTTTCTTGAGCATAAGCCAGCTATTTATAGAATCCCATTTACCCAAAGGTGAAAACCAACTTGATCTCTTAAACCATAAACAATGCCAAAACACTATTCCAGGGAACCATAATCATAAATACAAGCAAAGGTGGTGAAAAAAAGCTAGTAAACATTGAAAATTTACACGAGTCATGTTAAAAAGAGCATTCTGGAAAATGTGTGAAGGACCGCCGCCCAGGCAGGGTGGTGGTTTCGTCACTGAAGATCGAAAATCAAAGAAAAGAGGGGGGAAGGAAAAATCAAAGCACGCAAGGGCTAAGCGGGGCATGCGGGATGTTAACACATACTTGGAGATCTTTTCTGGATCCTGAACACCTTACGAGGAGACCTATATCATCATTGGGGCACGTGTAACATTGTTCCGGCGGTGCAGTACCCTACAATTTTGGGTACGTATATTTTTCCTGGTATTTTCTTAAGGCGAGACCATTTTTTGCCAAATGAAAAATAAGGTTATTTTCGGATGACAAAAAGTTTTTTGTCACATGGCAATATTTTTTTTTGTCGCACAACAACAAGATTTTTTTCACATGATAACAAACATTTTTTTTGAATGAAAAATAGTTCTTATTGTTGCATGACAACGCCAGATGTACCACGTGAAAATAAGATATATTTTCACACGATAAAAAGTTTCTCTATCACATGGAAAGAGATTTTGTTATCCCCTGACAACAAGAGTTGTTTTCACGTGACAACAATAGTTGTCGTACAACATCAAGACTTGTTTTCATGCAAAAAAAATATTTAGTGTCGTACGACAACAAATATTTCTATCACGTGGCACCATTTGGTGATGTTGTACGGCAACAATAACTCTTTCCGTGTGAAAAAAGGTTTCTTGTCGTGTGACAACAAGGTTTCTTGTTGGGCGACAACAAGCTTGTTTTCATGTGACATCAAAATTTTTTGGCATGCGACAACAAGGTTTGTTGTCACGCGTCAATGAAAATTGTTGTTGTATGACATCAAAATTTTGTTTTCCTGCGAAAACTAATTTTTTTTTATCATGCGTCCCAATACCAAACACCTAATATTTCCCTATAAATACCCCTCTGCCCCTCAATTTTCACACTTCATGAATCAAAAAATTTTATCTGTTCTCCCAGCACTCATAGTGTATAGGTCTCATAACTCCCAATGCAACAACATACACAAAAATCAAATACAATACAACCTCCAGGTCTTGATTCAATATTTTAGGTCTCCTTCTCGTAGTGCAACAGTGCTTACAAGTCTCAATTATTTCAACTATTTCAGCCTTCAGGTCTCGATTCTCATGTGGTCAGGGCCTTCTAAGTTTTTAACTATAGTCTTCTTCATGAAAACCAAGAAACCACCCTACCTAAGATTCAATACAAGAACTTAATGTGCCACACATTCATGCAGTCTTGGAAATGAATGAAGGTTACAAGGAATGGGTATAGGCTTGTGGGTTCCCATGACTGATTAACATGCCACAGTTCTAGATAGGTCATAAAATTCTAAACTATCTCCTCTTGTCATTCAATTCAAAAGATATATAATTCACTTTGACTATACAAGATGGATGTACATTCAGGTTCAGTGTTGATCTTGCTGATATCAATTTATAGGAATTCCTTTTAAAGATTCCACCATTATTACAACCAAAGCAACTTTAACAGAAGATGATAATATTTTCCTCAAATATTATTACATTTTCCATATTGATGGTACGCGTAACATGTTTTAACTTGTAACATTTTAAATTTGATATAAATTGTGATTAATAACTTAATTCAACATCTAATGACTTTTTTGCAGCAAATGTCAGCAAATCAAGATGAGGAGTAGATACTCAAGGAGTTACGCATAGTTTTCTTTCTTCCATGATATATTTTTTTCAAGCCATAATTTTTTTGTAGGGTCGACAAATAGATATTCCCCATTGGGTTATTGCCTACATTATCACAATGATATGAAAGAAAATATTTGATTGTTACACATACTTGTCGAATAAGATAAAAGATGATATTGCAAATATTGGAGTTTCTGAAAAACCAACTGTTTGTACCACTAACTATATCCTTGGTCTTTATTTTGAAGCATATTATAATTTAAAAGGTGAACCCACACCTACTTGCATGAACGACCAAATGAAGTAATTTTTCAATTCCAATTGAAGAACAACAAGTTAATAAATTATGTTTCGATGTTAGTAAGATTATTGATTATTCACTTCTGTTAAAAATTACATATGGATGTCACTAACATTATGTACTTCTATTTACATCTTTACCTTATGTAGATAATGTTTTTCGAGACCCTTCCATGAAAAAAACAGTAGCAAGAGGAAAAGGCCAACAACATGCCAAGGCATCGGGATATTCCCAGTCTAACATGGAAGCTCACTCATCACCTAACCCTAAACTGTTTGCTTGAGTAAACTGACAGAGATGTAATACCCTTAACATTCAATATTGGTTTTTTTAAATTTTACCAATTAGTATTTACCATTACCATTTTGATTTAATATGTTGCAGGGACTTTGGAATATCCTCCTCTTTTACAACAAACACCACCCACTCACTCAATTAATTCACGTGCATCTGTTCAATCACAACAAGTGCAATACCCTACTCCACCATTCATATTGTCCAAAGTTTCAACACAATAATTTCAAACTCAGACGTGGCTAGTATAGGTTGCCTCTCAACAAGGTATAAATTGTAGATTTTTTTTAATTTTTAACAATTTTTTATATAAGTTAGTAATGATTTTTTTCTTAGACTTGACAGTGCATTCTAGCTCATCTCCATCTATTCAAACAATGCCACCTCCTCCACCAATACCATCATTCCGATTCAAAGTTTGAACAAGAGGTAAAAAGACTACTGGTAAACATATGACACTTCTGGCCCCTAGCGAGACACTAAACATTTCTTTTGAATTTCCCAATATATCTTTCGGTGGCCCAACACAAAGGGAAAAACAATTTTAAATAAAATAAATTTAGATGAATATTTTCTGGGAATTGATAGCAATGACCCAACAATTTGTTTTGATACACGCGATATGATTCAAGGCCCATAGGTATATTTCCATTTAGATGTACTTTATTTAACATTGATACATATCAATTTCTTATCAATTTTTTTTTTGTTACATCCAATTTTAATATGAATTTATTTTATCACAAATAGGATCAAGGCACACAACAACAACAAGAGGCAGAACATGTACCTCAAGCCTCAAGCCCCCCATCCTCTCCATCGAAATCATCCTCTTCGGATAGTGACCAGTTGATATCATTTCTTTGGATAGCTTGATTGGTTATGATTGTGAAGCCCATGTCAAAGAGTTATTTATGCATAATATAAGTCAGATCATACAATGCGGAGGGCTAAAGTTTTAATCAAAGAGATAAAGAATTATTTTGATAACCATAGCTAAAGGTATAGTTTATATGTTGCAGTCCAAAATCATCCTGCTAAGATAAATGTCTTACTCAACCAAACACAAGGTGGGACTGTCACATATAACAATAGTTATCACGAAAATGTTTTAGGTAAAGTTTTGAATAAATTAGAAAATATTAACATAGAAGCCCAAAAATATTTCAACAAATGGTCAAAGGACAAAGATATGGTGGAAATTACAAATGCTGAAAGATATAGAGTTGTTGTAAGTATTATCAATTTGAAATCATATTTTTTATTACTTTCTAATTTTAGTAATATGTTTTAATTGAGCTTAATGTTTTTGTTGCATTTAAAATATGAAAACTTAAAAATTCAAGCAAAGTTGTTCCAAGTTCACTTGGAAACAACTAAGAAAAGTTTATCCTCAACAATGCAGCTTAAGAAGACTATTGTTTTGGTTAATAAGAAAAATAATACTCTTAAGGGGATTACTAAAGAGAATGGCATGGATTCAAAGATTTTTTTCAAGGCTAATGCAGATGTAGATCCTTCTTTGTTATCCCATGGAGATGCTTCAAAGGAAGATGAAGCAATTGTAAAGAATTTAAACATTGTTGCGGAGGATCTTGTTAGTTCTGGAATCATTGAAGTAGAGAATAGATGAGTGCCAACCATTGGGAAAAGCAACACAGAAGTCGCTATAGAAACTGAAAAGGTAAGTGCCAGTGAGTGTGGGGAATTTGTTAATGTTTGAGAATATTGTAAAAGTGTAAATGTATTTGTTGAAAAGTATTTACAGAAATTGAAACTTGAAAAATTTGGAAGTTTGAATCTTGAAACTTGAATATTTGTTTAACATGAAGAATGTTTAAATTTGAATATACATTACAACGGTTTTACTTTCCCTGAAATCTCAATTTTTTACATGTATTATGTTGCAATCTAGAATTTATATTTTGGTATATTATATATATAGAAATTCTAGATTGTGAACTATACTAATATCAAAATATGTATGGAATGCATTTGCTTTAATGTTGAAAGTTTAATTATTTACAATGTGATGTTTTTGATGGAATATTAATTTTTTACACGTAATTTAATTAACTACCTCATTTCACATGACATGAGTCCCTTCAATATTTCATGTAATAATTCTCTTCCACTTAATACAGAAAAATATTCTTCCCTCTACTTGTAAAATTTTAAATCTGTAACAGGTTTCTTCACATTACCTCTGTAACCCTTCTTAAAATCCCTAGGAAGAATCACATAACCGTTTTTCGTTAGGAAGTCTAAAGAATCACCTCTGTGTAGTGTGTGCACATTTGCAATGCTTATTGAATCTCATTTTTTTACACATATTATGTTGCAATGTGGAATTTATATTTTGTTATATATAGAAATTTAAGATTGTGAATATGTATGGAATACATTTTCTTTAATGTTAAAATTTTAATTATTTACGTTAAATGTTTAATGTTAAAATTTTAATATTTGCAATTAAAAATTTTAGAATTGTAAAGGTGAAGGGTGGACTTGTAAACATAGATTTCTAAGCTTAATTAAGAATGTAAAAGGTTGTGTGGACATGTGAAAAAGAGTACTAGGTTGTATTAGGTCATTAATGTTGAAAAGGTATAAAAGAGACTATTCTTTCCTAGGTATGTGTGGACACAAAATCACGCACTTTGAGTCATTATTTAGTCCCGACCTTATACTACTATTCATATGGTTCTTAAGTGAAAAGAGTAATAATTAACCCATGTCTTTTTCCATTCTTAAATTATTTATTGTCATATTTTTGATCTTACACCTGCACTTGCCCAGTCTGTATTGTCATTCTACATTTTTCCTATTTTTGACTGGGGTGCTGAGCCAGGACTTGGGTGCCCTAGGCGCCCTGGTGCCCTCTGGTGCTCCCTGATCCTCTTTGCACTTTACTCTCACCATTTGGGCACTTTTTAGCCATTTGAAATTTTTATCTTTTTGGTGGTCGGCCTTTTCAGGGTTAATTACGAAATTAGAACAAGATAACTATAAAAATGTAAAGTTATGTGACCATAATGAGGGGCCAAGCACTAGGCACTTACTATCAACACCTAAGGTTTCATCCATCAAAGGCATATAAAACTACATTTGCATCCATCTAGCTCCACCACAAGACACACAAGGTTGTTTCATCTGCATCACACTTCATAGGAGGGGAGTCTATTGTTTCTATGCACACATTTACTACATTCTACATGTAGTTATTTTCTCGCTACTTCACAAAGTGTGACTAGCATAAGAGAAACCTAGGGAATGATTGTAAACACACACACCTAGAACTACATTGGGTCTGAGATGTAGTGCAACGCTCAATTAGTAGGTCCACCATTGTTGTTGCTAAGGACAGTCCCACCCATTCATATTCATCTTTTTTAGGGTTTTGATGTTTTGTCTAGGGTTTCGCAAGTGATTCTTCCATCTCCTATTCATAGTGACATCTAACGTAGTTTAGTGACATTAGTGCGACAGGAAATGAACACAGGAAAACATCCTACGAGACCTCAGAGTGGCCATTTTCACATACCATGACACCTAGATCTAAGACCATAGTGCCCACGAGTGCCCCTATCCATTTTCAGGCACCCCAGTCCTATTAGATAACTCATATCTGTGATTTTTGAGGCTTTTGTGTGGTCGTTTCCTCCTCTTATTCACATGGTCTACAATTTGACACAATCCTATGATATATGTGAACCAGCTAAGGCTTTTCTTAAGCCTTCTTGCACATCAGGGTTTCATATTTTCTATCTTAGTTTGTTTGGGTATATTTTAGTGTTTTATTTCTTCATTTATTTAGTTATTTTATTTCTCCTATAACATTAGATTACACTAGAATATTTCTATTTTAGTTAATCATTTTGGTGAACCCGATGTGAAACCAAGCTCTTAGCTATCGGTAAGTTTAAATGCCAAGTGAAAGCATTGTCCTCTACGTTTTCAAAATAAGTCAACATTTTAACCATCTACAACTAAACCAATATACACAAAATTTATCATCAATGCAATATCTTTTACTAAGGGGCCTTAATTTCAACCACATCGATGTATCTTCACGAAGTTTAGTGTACCTCCGCATATGTTACTACCGCAACTTGAAGATAGTAACCTCATTACATTGCCTTTTCTACTACAAATATATCCATCTTGATAAAAGGGACGTAATTTAGATTAAAATTCCCATTTTGGATATCATTTAGTGCACAAGAAACTCCATTGATTGTTACTTCTGACTTCTATTTCTCATTTAGGGCTTGATCGATAGTGGTAAAATTGAGCTTCTGGAACCTATAGTTTCTCCACATACAAATATATATATATATATAACTCCGTTCCACCAAAATTATTTGAGCCAAAAGGGATTCAGATGAACCCCCATTCGCGCAAAGAGGGGTTCATGAGAACCCCTTTTTGTGGGTTACGTGGTAGTTTGAGAGAAGGGAGTTCACACGAATGGGGTGTTTACACAAATACCCCTTATTTCCCACCCCTCCCAACCTCCTACATGCATTTTTGGGACACGAAGTGGGACATAGAACTGTTCTTTGACCCACCTGTTACTGCAAATCATAAGCTCAAAATTTTCAAAAATCCTCTACCCAAACATGACATAAAAATGGATGAATCTTCAAATAATTATGTACACCACACCATCTCTCCTCCTCCATCACGGGTTCTTGACTTTTTGGTTACGCATATTGACACTTTTCCATTAATCATATCTTTCTTTGAACATGATTACCATGCCACATTCTATTCTAATCACTTACACATTAGTGCATCTATTGGAGAGGTCCCCATCAATAATAATATGGTTGATCTATCATGTCCTATCAGTGCATCTTCTATGTCACTTCTTGATTCTATCAATTATCTATGTTTTTACATCTCATATCCGATGAAAAATTCATATGGTGTTGTCGAACTTTACATTACAGTAGGACCCCTTACTATGCTTGTACCCTTATTTTTCGGATAAAAAGTTGATGGTTGCAACATGCTCTTAGGTATTAATTAAATTCGTAGGTCTCAGTCCTTCATCTTTATGAATAATTTGTGACTCAAATTCATTTATAACAATCAAGTCATTTCTATTTTAGGTGTACCTCCATCTACTTAATGGTCATCATATCCTCGAGCACTGATAAATGCATCTCCTACGACATCTATTACATCACAATCTATGTTACTTAAAGTGTAATCTACTCCTTATTCACCTACTCGTATGCCCTCTACATGGCCTCACCACTATGTTATTCCTACACATCAGGATAGAACCATTCCTCGCATAGTTACTGCATCTCAACATAGGTCACTGCCTCATTTTATTCCATGTAGGTTTCCATCACATTTGCATTTTGTTTCAACTACGCTTTCATCATATATTCACCCATCAAAGGAAGATAGAATTTACTCGCCTACGTAGCTTCTATCTGCTATACCACCACTATTAGCAAATGGCCATGCACTTTTGTCACCACCAGCATCCGATGAGGGACCTTCGTGCTTCACTTTCATTAGTTAGTTCATTCACTCACACACACTTGGGGGGCATACATTCACACATCCCCCACCATCCTAGCATCGAAACATGTTTCATACTTACATTATCATCATCATCTACACATTAGCATCATCACTACCCGATGACACACTCTTGTGCTTTGGGTCACACTTGATTGTTGAGGTCATTCTCTACATATGAACTACATATCATCACATCATCCTAAATCATCTACGTATTTCACACCACATTACAGGCTATAAACATTGCACGTCTTCATACAATCTACATTTTGCATCCTACATCTTATCCTACATACATCACCCCATAGCTATCACATATTGCATGTTTTTACACCTCATACATGTCATCTTACATTGTGTCTTACATATACTATACATCTCCACATCTTAGGTCATCTACACATACTACATTACATATTGTTCATCCTACCACACACAATACACATTTTACATATTTACTTTTACGCACTGCACTCACTACCAGATGACGCACTTTAGTCTCACAGTTCATACTAGACTGTTGAGGGTATACATCACAAATGGACCAAATCACACTCATGCATTGATTCACTTAAAGCTATTTCTCAATGCAACATTTCTAAGATTAGTGATATACATCCTAGGCTATAGGATCACTTCTTCTAGCATAATCTCGTGATAGGTTATATCATCACTTGCGCTTACATTGTTTAGTGGCATATGCTTTAGGCTAAATCCCCACCCCCTTCCTATTCATCTTGTTGTGATATACGCTTAGGCTATATGGTCATGCATGTCATCTCTATGTCGCATGTCATCACTATGAACTCATCACAACGCACCACACACAACACATAGTTTGACCATTTCCTGATGACACACTCTCTTTTTTGTTCATTATTGATTGTTAAGGGGGCATACTAAATTAACCTCACTACATACACTTCCATTCACTTGGGGGGCATGCAGATCCTATCATCCATTCTACATCCTACTCCATCCATCCACATCATACTACGTTTTAGGGTTTCATTTGCTCTTGCTTGCACTTACTTGTACATGTTTGCTTTACTACACATGCTAGATAGATTTATTATATGTCATTATATTTACCATACACACATACGCATTCACATCCTTTTCTAGTTGTGATCATAGATATAAAGCTTCTACACACAACACTGATGCTTGACATACTACCTTCTGGGGGCATCTACATTTGTACACTACAGGTGTTATTGTTTCATTTTGTTATTTAGAACTTTCTATTATCAGGTTTATACATGCTTTGACATGCTTGTTATTTTTCTAACATGCTAACGAGTGTTTCATGTGCAACATTTTATATACAAGAATTTTTTCTTCCATACTTGTTTATTACATTTTCTGTTATTATTCTTGTTATTTGTTTGTGGCTTTTCCCTTTGTTTTGTGTGCACACTTGCTTCATTTTTGGCCATTGATGGTCTTGAGTGTCTTATGACACCGTGAGTGGTGTCCCATGTTTGCAACCCAACTTTGCAGTGACCTACATTGTCTTCTTGGGTGTTTACATTGTTTTTTTATGTTCTATCTTACACATTGCTTGTTTGGCTTACACTTGTTTTCTACATGCTTGTTCGTACTAAAACTTGTTTTCTAGCCACTTGTTTGCTGTGTGCCTTGGTTTCTACCAAGCACATTATCTTTCCCCCTGCAAGGGAAAATTTCAAGTATACGTGGTCAGTCCTCTTTTGGGGTATGCATTCTCCTATCTGTGACGTCACATGCACCCCCAAAGATGGGGGTGGCATCATTTGGGTTTACACACTGACATACCAAGTACCAGTACAGTTTAATTGGTTAGTTTTCAGTCCATGACACAGTGGGTTATACAACGAAGTGGGCTCAGACCAGTCTACAGAACTCCATACACAACAGCTTTTACAATGTAGGTTGTCCTTAGCATTCTGGGGAGAAGTTATAGGTTGGAGGAACATCGAACTTTCCTCCCTACACTTCTTTATCCAATGGCGTCGGATCACCAAAAAAACTAGGCACTACAAAGATCTCTTCACCACTCTAAGGGAAGAAATTATAGGTTAGAGAATAACACAACTTTATCCCTACACTTATTTGGCCAAAGTGGCATGAGATCTCCCAAAAAACTTGTACTTCACCGATAGTTACAGGATATCCTTTCTACACCCTTTTTCTCATCATGGATCAGGTGCACATGTTCCTTTTTCATTTTTTTACTTTCATTTACATTATTTTTACTATATACATGCGATTTTTACACACTATACATGTGTATTTGACTACTTGATCATCTTCTCTTTTATAGGTCCATCCATATGGGAAGCAAGCAATGAAAAACAACACACACATGGTGGGTACATCACACACACGATACTAACCATGCAGGTACACTACACACATTGGCATCTACACATGCGCTTCACCCTAGGATCACTCTCATCACTTTTTACACTTTTTCATCTTTACTCTCCATGCTCCACCTTTTTGTGTCACTCCATGCTTTTTCTAGTCCCTCAGAGAGTTTTCAACATCACTCTACATGGATATCAGGTACGCATGTCTATCTAATTTATGTTACCGAGCATTCTACTCACCAACATAAAGTGGGGGAAAATATCGACACAAAATCACACACTTTGAGTCATTATTTAGTCTTGGTCTCATACTACTATTCATATGGTTCTCAAGTGAAAAGAGTAATAATTAACCCATGTATTTGGCCATTTTTACATTTCTTTCTATTGTTATTTTCGATCTTACACCTGTACTTTCCTAGTCTGTATTTTAATTCTACATTTTTCCTATTTCTTACTAGGGCTTCTACCCAACCAGGACTGGGGTCGCCCCAGGCATCCTGGCCCCCTCTAGGGCACCCTAATCCTCTTTGCACTTTAACTCACATTTTGGACACTTTCTAGTTCATTTGAGATTTCTATATTTTTGGTGGTTGGCCTTTTCGGGGTTAATTACGAAAATTAGAATAGGATAACCATATAAATATAAAGTTATGTGACCATAATGAGGGACCAAGAACTAAAGCATCTACTATCACCACCTAGAGGTTGCATCCATTACAAAGGCATCTAAATCTATATTTACATCCATCTAGCTCCATCACAAGGCACACAAGGCTAGTTATATTTGCATCACACTTCATAAGAGGGGAGTTTATTATTTACATGCACACATTTACTTACATTCTACATCTATTTATTTGCTTGCTACTTCACAAAGTGTGACCGACATAAGAGAAACCTAGGACATGAATTGCACACACACACACTAGAACTACATTGGGTCTAAGATGTAGTGCAACGCTCATTTATAAGCCCACCATTATGGTTGCTAAGGATAATCTGACCCCTTCATTTGCATATTTATTTTTTTAGGGTTTTGATGCTTTTCTTGGGGTTTTGTAGGTGATTCTTCCATATCCTATTCATAACGACATACTGGCACATTTTTAGCATTGACATTAGTGTGATAGGAAGCGAAAACATGCAAACATCCAATGACACCTCCAGAAGAGGTTTCCTGGCCATTTCCCCAAACCAAGGAGCACCCAAATCTCATACTACTGGCACCCACAAGCGTATCCCTATCCCTTTCCAGGTGCCCCATTCCAATCAAATAGCTCAGCATATGAGATTTTCTCATTATTCTGTGTGAAGTCATTTCCTCCTCTTGTTCACCTGTTCTACACTGCTACGACATAGTCTGGTGACATCTGTGAATCAGCTAAGGCTTTATTAACCCTTCTTGCACATTAGGGTTTCATATTTTATAGCTAATTTTGGTCAGGTTTTTTTTCAGTATTTATTACTTAATTTATTAAGTTATTTTACTTCTCATATAGCATTAGATTACACTAGAATATTTCTATTTTAGTTAATCAGTATGACAAGGGAGGTTAGGATTGTACCATGGGTCACTAACTATTTTGTTAATAAGTTGCATGACCATGTTTGAATTTTACCAAATTTCAGTATATGTGGCCTTTTTGAGGATCTGAGCCCTACAGAAATATGTTCATGTATCATGTAATATGTTTGTATTTGTAGAAATACCTCATTAAATTCCCCCTCTTTTGAGGTGCATGTGATAAAATATTTGAGCACCTAGCTCAAAAGAAAATATCTTGTACCCATAGTATCTATTTTTGTCTGATAATATGTAGTTTTGGTCATTATGCATTGGAAGATTGAAGTGGTAACCATTAACTAGAATTTTTACCTATAAAAGGGGTTGCACATGATGGCAACCATGATGCATAGGACAAGAAACAAGCAACAAGTAAAGGTACATGTAGAAAGTAACTAGTAATAACATAGAATAATAACAATCATGCCTTACTCCATGGTAAAACAAGTCTATAATCAACATATAAATCATGCCATAGAAAAATATTAGTGTAAGTATCAGTCTAAGCTAGAAAAAATAGAGTAATAGAAACAAAAATGTGTAATTAAGTAAAAAGCTGTAAAAGCATGAGTTCCTAGATATATGTATGTGCATGCCATGATACATGGGACACCCATAGTGTCATAGGACAAGCAAGACCCTAAAGGTGACTGTATAAAGCTTTGCATTCGAAAAGTATTGTAATCAGAGATTATCCATGAGCATAAGAATTCGTCTAATTTTTGAATGTTGCATTAGTGCAAGAAGTATAATAGTGTAAGAAACTATGTGTTGGTCTGAGTTCTTAAGATTCCAAATCACATGGTGATGTGATCTCACTGTAGGTGAGGTACCATAGGTCTAGGCATCAGGTTTCCTACATCAGAGCCAGTATGACCTGTGTGACTCAAATGAGATGATATTGGAGCTTCCACCTTGGTGTCATGATCGTGACAACCTTTCCGTTGGCTTGATCCAGTCCTACAAATCCTGTGTGAAATTATACTCTGCATATTACTCTTAACTGAGTCTATTCTCCTCTCGTGTTGAATGGATAAAACCCTACTGAGTTTGACTTGATCTCACCTGATATCATGCCTTACATCTGTCTAGACCCCTTCTTTTTTGGAAAAAAAGATTTACTAATAAGATAGAAATAAGGGAACAATTTGATCCATGCATCTGTTTTAGCTCCACATTCATGCCCTTAAAAAAATACAACTAATTTTGCATGTTTTTTTTTACTCCCTCGTCTCTGAGACATAGCACTCCGAGGTTGGTTCAACATTGGCCTAAAACATCAATATATCGTAAAATCATCGACGGCTCTATTCCTTGAAAATCTGGCCATGTACCTATGCTTGGTGAAGCCTTCTCATCCCTGAAGGTTCATTATGTATCATGCTCATCCTGAGTATTATATTTCTCATTATTTTCTACCCCTAGCAGTCCACTTGTCATCATTTACAGGTTCCGCCCCAACACAAGCTACACCTAATTGAAAGTGCTCATGTGACTCAGGATCTGGTAGCTTCGACATGGCCTTAGGGCATGAAAATCTCAGCCCTGACCTCAGTAGTAAATTGCTCAAATGTCATCTCAGATTACAATGGTCTTCTGCTCCACTACTCTGACACGTCTCTGACAACCTTGGGTGAAGGAACCTTTGTACCAACACCCACCTAAATCATAACTAGAAGGCACTCCGGTCGAACTACCACAGTAATAGCGTGGACTTGAGCCCGAAGTCCGAGGAAATGGCATAACTTTACATTTGAATCATGCACTCATCAGAGCCTAACTTGATTCTTAGCTCACTGTAGATGAGCTCTACACAAATCACTGAGTATGCCCCCTCAGCTTGCACACCAATCCATTCCAACTATGAAAGGTATAAACACATTGGGTTTGAAAACTCCTTAAAGTAGTTTTGGGACAACTTAGAGAATAGTGATGAATTTTATGGATTCTAATATATTTGATGGTTGGTATTATGTGAGAATGAGAATGTGATACATGGTACAGATAGGTGAAGGTGTATTAAATTAAAAAGGTAAATATTTCACTGATTTAGAGCTAAGAAAAAGAAGGTTAGTAAAGGAAAAATGGATAATGACGAGTAACATTCATATTTTCATGAATTTAAATCATCTTAATAGGTGTATTGGTGGTATATGAAGTTTTTTGAATAGGATATGGTGTTGGTGAAGTGGTTGTAACATTCCCATTTTAACACTTTAGATACAAGGGGAAATTTTTTTTAAGTAACGTTCTCTATTCTAAATACATAATTTAGAACACACATTCCATAACATCCATTCTTATAACAGATAACCATATGCAGCTGTAATGACTCGATGTGCCACCGATCTATTCATTTCATGACTCGGCGAAATACTGGATCTATTCATGTTTAACTTTAAGTATTAATAATTTTTCCGTTATACTATGTATACTTGGTATCTTACTGTTCGGAGGTGTATGGAGGTGATCTGTCTAGGAAACTATCTAACTATTGGCTACACAATATTCATCTGCATCTCAAAACTTAGACAAGGTGA